>APFE030350157.1:0-42155 GCA_000404065.3 Pinus taeda
CGTAGGGAGGGCGCGTGAGGTGAGGTGGTGGATGAAGAGGAGGGTGTGCGGGTGAGGGGGCAGGTGCGGGTAGGGATCAGAGTGTTGACGAGTCATGTGGGGATGTGGAGGGGGGTAAGGAGGTAGGGGCACGGGGTGTGGTTGAAGGAGGTCAGAGTGTTGAGAGTGGGGGGGTTGGTGATAGGGGGCGAGTTGGGTTGCGGTGTCCACCCCGACAGCTCGCCCGCCCGCCGCGGGGGTTGGGCGATTCTGAGAATCACCCAACCCTTATGACAGGCAAGCGAGCCAACGGTGTGGGCGCCGCAGCCCTCATACCCCACCCCACGCCCTCACATCCTGCCGGCCTCCCCACCCACCACGCGACACCACGACGACCAACCCACGGCTATTGGGTGATTGAATTTGATCGGGCCCACCATGCTCACGATGGTCGTAATTGTTATTTTGGCTTAGAAAAATTATTAATTTAAAAAAAAAAAAATCTCTTCATTAAATTAATTTAATATGAAAATTTTGAAGGAAAAAATGTAACTTACCTTTCAATTGAGAGAATTCTTCATTGGATATGTTGTTGATAGCAATATAGCTACTCCACAAATTCACGAGTCTTTCAACGAACTTCAGAAAACCTGGATGTGACATGAGTAATAGTGATAATGAAATTTAATATATAAGTGAAATTACGGAGATGTTTTTCCGTACATTTAATGTGGGATAATTTGTTTTAAAATATTATAAAGCGAATATTGTAGAATTGTTTCACAATGGGTTGAATGTGGGATTAATTTGTTTTAAGAATATATTAAAAAAAAAAAAAAAAAAAAAAAAAAAAAAAAAATCAATTGTTTAGTAAATATTATACACTTTAACTATTAAAATAATTAATGTAGAAGTTGTAGTTTACAATTTTAATTTTAGTGATTTATTTCATAAAAAAAATTAGTTTACATTTTTCAATAAATTGTAGAATAAAATAATGAAGGTAAATAAATCTAACAAAAATTTTGGAGGGAAATATTTTCGCGAAAATGTTTGGAGGGAAATAGTTTTGCAAAAATTTTTGGAGGGAAATATTTTCATGAAATGTTTTGGAGGGAATAATTTTGGAGGGAAATTTTCATTCTTTAAGCTATATAATATCATTAGGAGACTCCATTTGTATCATTCAACATCTTCTATTTGAAAGGGATGGATTGTTCTGATAGTGAAGTTTCAATTTATACACCATCAACATCTTCATCGCATAACGACTCTATTCATATTGATGAATATAGCAGGAATTCTTCCACTATGAATAGAAAGTCAATTCTTCCACTTAGTCTTGATTCTAAAGACTATCAAAGCAGCACTAATGAAAGAGGGGGTGGAGAATTTCAAATAAATAACGAGTCATAGATTCCAATTAGTCCTAATTCTAAGGACTATGAAAGCAGCGGTGATGAAGATCATGATGGTGAAGTTCAAAAGAATGGAGTGTGACGATGTCCACTTAGTCCTAATTCTGAGGAATATGAGAGTAGTAGTTTTGAAGAGCATGATGGTGAATTTCAAAAGAGTGGAGTGCCACGGTGTCCACTTAGTCCTAATTCTGAGGACTATGAGAGCAGTAGTTTTGAAGAGCATGATGACAAATTTCA
Organism: Pinus taeda; assembly: GCA_000404065.3. Classification (NCBI taxonomy): domain Eukaryota; kingdom Viridiplantae; phylum Streptophyta; class Pinopsida; order Pinales; family Pinaceae; genus Pinus; species Pinus taeda. The sequence continues at coordinate 1,638 of APFE030350157.1, forward strand.
AAAGAATGGAGTGTCACGGTGTCCACTTAGTCCTAATTCTAAGGACTATGAAAGCAGCAGTGATGAAGAGCATGATAATGAATTTCAAAATAATGGAGTTTCAAAGTGTCCACTTAGTCCTAATTCTAAGGACTATGAGAGCAACGGTGATGAAGAGAATGATGATGAATTTCAAAAGTATGGAGTGTCACGGTGTCCAGTTAGTCCTAATTCTAAGGACTATGAAAGCAGTAGTGATGAAGAGCGAGATGATGAATTTCAAAAGATTGGAGTGTCACAGTGTCCACTTAGTCCTAATTCTAAGGACTTTGAGAGCAATAGTTATGAAGAGCGTGATGATGAATTTCAAAAGATGGAGTGTCATAGTGTCCTCTTAGTCCTAATTCTAAGACTATGAGAGCAGCACTGATGAAGGACAGGATGATGCACTTAGTCCTAATTCTAATGAGTATAAAGGTAGTAGTGACAAAGGATAGGATGTAGCATCTTCAATATGTAAATATTCACATTTTCGATGTAGTCCTAATTCTATGGACTATGAGAGTAGCACTGACAATGCACATGGGAAGAATATCCATTAAACATCGAGTCAAATTTTCCATTCAGTCTGAATTCTAAGGACTATGATAGTAGCACGGAAGAAGGGTAAGATGAAGAATATCCTCCAAGTCAATATTTGAAAAGTAGAGTTGATCATAGTGTGGATAACATTCCTCTTAATGATGATGAAAAGCCCTATACAAATGATGATCAAATGATGGAGATGTTGCCAAGAAATATTGTATCAAGGAGTAGGAGCAGACTTTTTCGTATCAATGCAAGTTGTTCTAGTTATACAAGGGGTAGAGCAGAATATCTGACGAGAAGAAGTTCTATCAGTGCTCTCATTTCAAGTGAATGTTGCCAAAAAGATTTCTTGAAACATATGGATTTCAAATTTGCATTAGAAAGCAGGAAGAGATATTTGTCAATGAATAAAAGCATGCAAAATTCATATTTAGTTGGGTGCATGCAATCTACATTGTCAGGTTATGATTATCATATTAGGAATTTATTTATGTGTAGGAAAGATTTCAAAATCTTTCATTCGATTGGGAATTTTCATCTCTCGAGAATTCAAGAAAATTTGGAAAAGGATCCCACATTTTATTCAGAAGTACGTCATAAAAGACAGATTGGGCCATTATCAAATACTGCAATGTCATGGATGAAAGATTTCTTTTCAAAGCATGGAGAGTGTATGCCAAATAGAGAGACAATACATATTCCAGATAATTTTTCAAGATGATAAATCTACAACTTATACAAAGAATATGCAAAAGGTGCTGAGGGACATGGCTAGTTTATTACATATCAATATTTTGTGAAGGTATGGAAGAAAGAATTCAACAATGTTCGTATTCCTAAGAACACAAGGATGGGGATTTGCAGTACATGTGCTTCTTTTAAATCAAAAAGGGAAAAATGTGAAGGCTCAGAAAGAGGTAAGCGGTCATAACTTTAACTTTTAAAATTGTATAGTCATCAACTATGAAAACATATTTCTTAATAAATTTATTTTATGTTGTGTAGATTTAATTGTCAAATAACTTCAGGGGCATCGCGAACAACAAACAAATGAAAGGAAAAATTTGTACAAGCATCGAAAGAAGTGTTATGATAATCCGAATAAGTATTCTGGTTTGATAGTTGATGGTATGGACCAGAAGAAAACAGTTTTACCACATTTTGTTCGCACACCCAAAAATTTACAGGAGGAAAATTTTATTCAGTTTCCCCTGGTCGGTTGTATGGTCTTCAATGGGAAAATGTTTCCAAGGGTGTACTTCAAAACTCCAAATATTCATAATGATGGAAATTTGACCATAACCATAATTCATGATGTGATTTCTCATTGTTCTGGTAATCTTCCTGAAGATTTGTATCTACAATTGGACAACACTTGCCGTGAAAACAAAAATCAGGTTGTTTTTGGATATCTAAACATGCTTGTTGAATTGAGAATTTTTCAAAAGGTAAAGATTGGTTTCCTTCTTATTGGGCACACACATGACCATATTGATTAGATGTTCAGTTGTTTTTCAGTCACATTGAGGAGGAAGGAAGTTGGGAGCTTTCCATCACTAATTGAATGTATTAAGAAATCATACATGCCAGAGCCTACTTTTGATGTGTTGGAAGAAACTGTTGACATGCGAAGGTTTATTCTGGGACCATATGGTGAGGGGAAATGCATTGAACAACTTAATGACATTAGCTTCCAACATCAATTTCGTATCAAAAAAATTGACGGGAAAACACTAATATGGGGCAAGAAGTATTTAACTACTGCAAAATGGGCACTGTCATCAGGTTTGCAATTTTTGAAGTCCATTCCAGATCATCTAATATTTGCATCAAAAAAATTGTTATTACAATCAGTTGGTGAAGTTCAGAATGCGCGTGCGACATAATAGAGATATAAATTATTCTGATTTCCTGGAATAAATTAAAAAATGTATTAGATATACATATGAGTACTTTGACATTGCTGATTCATTTTGGTGGGAGTCATTTTTCAATAATCAAAGTGATATCATTTCAACAACAACAAATGAAGATATACCTTTGAAAAATCCATTTATTTGGCCACAAAATGTGTCGAATGAATATGAGGAAGTAAACATTGTTTAACAACAACAATCTCAAGGTATTATTAATTCTTCACAAGCAACGAAAAGAGAGATGTATATTGGTTCCAGAAGATCTCGTGCACAACATGAAGCCATGGAAGACCTTTATAGGGGTTCAGAACAGGATATTAAGGAGGGTTGCATGATTGCAGTGCTAGTAGATGGAGATCCTAATGCTATCCATTTGGGTTGCTAAATTTATAAAGGTTTTTACAAAAAATGAGGATGTTACAAGTGTTGAAGTACATTGGTATGCCAAAAATACACACCAATTCAATGGTGTGTATAAGCCAGAGATGGTAGTTGACAAAAAAAATGGCAGAAAAAGAAAAACAAAGGGTACAAATATAAATCGCCACCGTAAAAACATATTAAAATTGGAGGATGTTGACATACTTGTTTATGACTTCAACTTAACAAAGAGAGGAACTCTTCACTTCAAGACGATAGAGATTCTGAAAAGGTTGTTACCAGAAGGAACAATGTTGACATGGGAGTCTGATGAAACCAGTCGTGGATCTAGAAGAATTTTGAAACCTGAAATGTTGGGCATGCATGTGGACTCAGATGGGGCACTAGTTGATGAAAGAGAAGAATATGGAACATCTTCGTCAACATCCAGTCACTCATCTGAAGATGTTGAATTCTGATGGGTGTGCAAGAAAATATGAGTGATTTTGAATAATTGTTTAAGACAGTTTATATAACTGATGTATGCATCGTATCTTCAAATAAAATTAATGTTTTCCATATGGTGTTAAATGAGAAGTTATGAGGCATTTTTATGTTGTTGGATTATATGTCTTAATTATGATAAATTTTATTGTTTAAAATATCTACAATGCAATATTAAATTAGAGATATAATGTATGTTTTATTAAATATACAAATAATGACTTTTGAATTCATGTAGTGATGTAATTTGTTCATAATGTCGTGGTTTTTTTATTTTATAGTTGAAAAAAATTCAATTTCTTTTGTATCTAGCATGTTATGGTTGAAAACATGTTAAATTTATACGTAGGAAAGAAAAATGATATTCTACCAAAAACATTAATGTGTTTTTTTCCTCATAAACAACTTAGTTTGACACACAAAAATTTGGTTTTACTAGCATTTTTTTAAAATTTTGAAAATTGACCCTAAAAATAAATCATTGTTCCAGTATCATCACTTTCATTTTGAAGCTATATTTTGCACGAAAATTTCATAGTCACTGCCATTTTTAAAACATGTTCAAAATTGGCACCTAAAAAATAAAAACATCGTTCCTATATACACACTTCTCATTTTTAGCACTGTTTTTGATGTTTTTTGGGGGTTTTTTGGCCAGAGTTCCCATTTTGAGTTTATAGTTCACATTTCATAGTTTACATTGTTTGTGGCTAAATGAGTTGAATTTCACTAACCTGAGTGCTCAAAAGTTAGTTTTAGTAGAGAGGGTTGGATCTCTCGAAGATGAGCTTTACTTCATTATTGTAATAGTTAGGAAATTGTCTTATTTTAGACTAAGTGATAAGTTGTTAGAATAGGTGTGTAATAGAGCTTAAAAATATAGATTTGATTGTTAGATTGATTAAAATAAAGATCCAGTTGTTAGTGTAGTTAGAATAGGATTTGACTTATAAAAGAGAAAAAAAATGTAATGGAAAGGGATTAGCTGAGATGATTGAGAATTGAGTGAGAGGCGAGAGTTGAGTGATAGATAGGATTTGGAGATTGAGATAGAGGTCTGATAAATTACTGTTATTGAGCCGAGAGGGTCAAGACTCTGTAACTATTATTATATTGTGTGTTAATTCTAGTGAAGACTCTCGTTTACCTCTGTGAATCTGCGTTCTGAAACTTAAATCAAGTATTTCATTGTTTTTCCATTTTAATTGTGAATCTCAATGTCTATGTGTTAATCATGGTCATTTAGTATCCACTGCAGGGTAGGAGAGCAAGAAAATTACTAATCGTGGTTGGAGACTCGCACTCATTCCTGGCCGTCGATCTCAATTTCAAACTTTTGGGTCACAGTGAATGTCGGGGTTTAGGCCTATTTTTAATCGTGTGCTAGTTGAAGAACTACACGCCATAGGATTTGATGCCTTTGTTATCTAACGGATATTGGGTCACCAAGTGTTCATATTTTAATTCCAAAGATAGACCCAAATTTTTATAGATCAAGGATTTATAATCCTTATCGGCTACATAAGGGCGGTTAAGCATCGCACAATTTCCCCAACCGATATTGGTGTGAACTATTAGATCCAGTGTGCTATGATCAACGGTGGAGGATCAACGGATTGTTTTGTTGATCGGGGTGAGTGATGACCATTAGATCTGGAGGGAGGAGGTCAACGACGTAGAGTGAAGCACTTGTTTACAAAGGAAAATTCAACGTGGGACCCTCAATGTAAGGTAAGCCACGTACAAAATTCGCTATAACGAATTTGATTGGTTATATAGTAACCAATAGTCTATTTTTAAAACTACCACCTTGTTTTCATCAACCTCCTGCATCAACGAAGGACGTGTCAGAGTAATGATGGTCGGGAATGGAAGTCAATTTATGACATAACGGCTCATAGTTGCCTTTTTCCGCAAGGGTTACCATGACTTACATTCATGCAAATTTTAAGAATTAAAGTATCATTACCTTTTACCTTAAGCATCTTGTCGCTAATCATACCTTACTAACCTTACCTTTGACTGTCCCATACTTAGATGATGATTGATTGGTATTGAAATGATAACCCAACTTAAAATCACATCATATGCACAATTGTATAGTTCATGATCTTCATTAATAATAAAAATGACTACTACTTTTCAGATTTATTAGAATATGCTGTGTATGTTCTTTGTTCTTTAGGAAATCAATGGTGTTGTTGCAGAAAATAGAATCGCAACTACTGAACTTCTGCAGGAAACCATTTCTTCCCCTTTTTGTATAGTTCATTGCACATGAATGGAGGTGTTGATGCCGAATGTGAAATGATCTCATTGGATTACCAACCATTAAGGTCAGTTGTTAACCAATGTGAGGCCCATCACCAGTAATGATAGTGAGGACCAAGGTACATCTAATGCATCCTATTGGGTTTGAATTTATGAGTTGTTGTCAAACCCCCTGTAGGATCCAACAATCAAGGAGCCATAATGAATCCCCATTGCTTCTAGCAAGATAGCCTATCATTAAGGCATACAAGCTTCAAGGCATCACAAGACTCTGATCTTGCACCCACATAATTTGCTGATGTCGATGGGCCAAGATTGTTGGAAGGAGGGCCTTAAGAAATCCCACATATGTCGAACATGAGAAAACCAAAAATTAACTGAAGACATAGTTTATTGAGAGGATCCCAAAGGATCTACTGACCTGTGATTTTAATGAGCCCAAGGCAGTCCATGCTTGCCATATTTCAATTTTAAAGAGTCAAATACTGAGAAAGAATACTCCAAGGGGATCCTTTTCCATAAATAGTCCATTGGGCCCGGAAAAAAGGAATAAACATGTACCCAATAGACATTCCTCTCATAGTTTACTGAGCACGAGAACGAACGAAGTAAGATCAGTTTATTATGGCAAAAAATCAAGAAGAGGTAGTGAAAGGAATGACTTGCTTCTCCACCATTTCCAGTTCCTTTTTCTTCACAATCTCTTCCACAAATTCCTCCTTAGATTGGGGATTTTGATATAGCTTGAGTCTATGCCCATTCACTAAGAAGGTAACATTTCCATTATCAATTGTTTGAACCTAAATAGATCCATTATCAAAACATTTCTCAACTTCATAGGAACCCAACCAATGTGTGTTGAATTTGCCTTTAAAATTCTTAAATTTTGAATCAAACAACAATGCCCAGTCTCCCTCCTTGAACTGATTTTTCTTAATGTATCTGTCATGCCATTTAGCTCATTACTGTTGGATCAAATCAGTATGCTGAAAAGCATACTGCCTAACCTCATCCAGCTCATTGAGGTAGAGGATTCTCTGTTGTTGTGCCTCATTAAGGTCTATACCCAAATCTGCTGCCATCTTAAAATCCTTGATCTGAAATTCAATTGGCAGTAACACTTGTTTTCCATACACTAATTCATACAGAGATAATCTAGTGGTATTCCTCCATGTAATCTGATAGGCCCATACTGCCTAAGGAAGTCGATCAACCCAATCCTTCTTATGTAATTGCACCGTGTTGGCTTGGTGGGCCCTGACCCAGGTTCAGCGTTAATTAGCCAAGCAAATCCCGGCACTACTGGCCCTTTCGGCATCAATCCACAGAGCACAAACTAAAGTCTCACTAGAAGCAGTATGGGGGGATCCAGGAACCAAGTTTTTGCACCCTGAAATGGAAATGATTTCGCTTTATACCCTAACCCTTCCTTCGCACAGATCAATAAGCCTTTTAGGGCTTATCAATATACTTCCCTTAGTCATCCTCTAGACCTCTGCGAAGGTCTACAACTGTATTTCATGTACCTTCAATAGGATATTCAGACACTTATGTGCCTCTGTAATTACTCTTACTATTGTATTACGTAGATTAGCTTAAGTAGTGGATAACTTCAACATGCATTATTATTATCTTCGCGTAAACATATATTCTTGCTTGTGTTCATATAACAAAGTAAAACACATAGATGCGTGCATCAATACAGCATGAAGTCATAAACCCAATATTCAACATAACATAAACACATTAATTCATAAGAGAAGTAAAATATATAATACACATGTAATTCCAGAATAATTCTCTTTATTGATGTCTAGATGTCCTTTACATACTCTAACTACCATGCACACACAGCTGCAGGGGTCCGCACACTCAGCTGCGGACTTCTACCCTAGACATCTATGCACACAGCTGCAGAGCCTCTTTCTTGTGCTAATAATCTTCACTCATAGCTCTCACAGACCCATTACATCAATGAATCTTCAAAACATATCTGAACTAAACTAAAAACCTGTCTTAGACTCTTATAAGACTTCCCTTTTTATACAATCCCATGGTTCGAGGACCAAGAGTGGATCTCATAAAGCCGACACATGTTACATAAACTATTGGCGTAAACCCTTGATGACTCTTTACATCTTCGCTCTCCATGAACACAAAATGCAGAGACTTTATATTTCTTCTACAAAAATTGGGCTTTCTACCCCAAAACTTGGGATTTTAACCCCAAAATTGACCCTAAGGGACTTGTTCCCAACATAACGTCTTAGTGAGGATTTTCTCCAACACCTTATTTGTTGATTCCACCTGCCTATTGACCTGTGGGTGGTAAGAGGTGGACTTCATATGAGTAATATGATATTTTTGTACAATTCTCTGCATAAGGTTTTTACACAAACTGAGTACCCTGATCAGTAACAATTTCCCGGGTTACCCCAAATCTTACAAAAATATCAAAAAACTTAAATTCTACAACTTCTTTCTTTTTTACTCTAGGTAGTGCTCTTGCTTCCACCCACTTTGGCACATAATCAGTACAAACAAAAATATACTTCTTACCTTTGGACATAGGATTGATGGGACCTATAGAATCAAGAGCCCACCTCTTGAATGGTTCTATGAGAACTTGTGGCTGCAAATGCATTTCATCCAATTGGATTGGTCATCCTATTTTCTAGTAGCTATCACATATATGCACATACTCCTTTGCATATTTAAAAGACTCGACCAATAGTACCCGGAGTGGAGGATCTTATAGGTTGTCCGCTTATCCGCAAAATTTCATCCACAGGGTTCATCATGACACGCTCTCAAGATATCATACATCTCATCCTCCCTAACACACCTACAAATAATCAAGTTAGGTCCAGTGCAAAATAGGTCTCCTTTTATCCAAGAGTAATTAGCACTTTTCCTAATAATTCTTTTCTTTTGACTAGATTAAAAGTAGGGGGTAAATTTCCTGCAGCAAGGTATTTGGTCATATCTACAAACCAATGTGTTTTAACAGAGATAGAAAACAAATTGTCATCGGGAAATTTATCATTAACAGGAACATCCTCACCTGCATGGTTGAGCCTAGATATGAAATCAACTACCTGATTTTCTTTCCTGGGCTTCTCCAATACCGTGACATCAAATTCCTGCAACAGCAAAAGCCAACCAGTAATCCTACCATTAGTGACTCGCTTGTTCATGAAATATCAAATAGAAGAATGATCAGTATGTACAAAAACTTCATAACTAGTGATGTAATGTCTAAACTTATCAATAGCATAAATTACAAGCGAGTCACTCCTTGTAATTTATACAGTTACGGTGTAATTTAGTTCTGCAGGAGTTAAATTTTTACCAACAAAATAAATAGCATGGGTTATGAGATTTTCCTTTTGGCCCAATACCACTCCTATATCAGAATCATAGGCATCAATGGAAATATGAAAGAGAAATTTTCAATATGGACCTATCAAGACAGGTGCTGAAGAATGTTTTTCCTCGAGTGTATCGAATGCAACTTGACACTCATCACTCCAATGAAATTCAGATTCTTTGGTCAATAATTTAAACAATGGCGTGGCTACCTTTGTAAAAATTTCAAAAAGCCTTCTGTAGTAACGTGCATGTCCAAGGAAACTTTGAACTCCCTTTTGACTAATTGGTGGAGACAATTTTTCAATTACTTCAATCTTAGCTGGATCAACTTTAATTCTTGCAGCAGAAACATGACAACCCAAAAAATACCTTCAGTCATAATCATGAAACATTTTTCATTACTCAATGAAATATTATTTTCTCTACATCTCTACAAAAATTTCCTAAGATTATGTAGAGCTTCTTCAAAAGTATCACCCATTATTGTCAAATTGTCCACGTAAACCTCTACGCAATCATGCAAAAGATCAGAGAAAATACCAAGTAGCGCCCTTTGAAATGTGTTTGGTGCGTTGCATAAACCAAATGGTAGTACCTTATATGCATAGGTTCCCTAGGGGCATGTGAATGTTGTATTCTCCTATTCCTCTGGAGCTGTACTAATTTGGTTGTACCCACTGAACCCATCTAGGAAAGAAAAATACCTCTTCCCTGCTAGAGTGTCCAACACTTGGTCTATAAAAGGCAAAGAAAAGTGATCTTTTAATGTAGTTTTGTTTAGATCCTTGTAATCCACACACACTCTCCATTTACCATTTTTTTAGTAATGATAACTACTGGGGATACCCACTAGCTGTCTGAAAAAGGATAAATGAACCCTACATTTAACAATTTATGCAACTCATTTTTTACTATTTCTCTCAAAGCGAGGTTCATTCTCCTTTGTGATTGTCTCACAGGCTTGGAATTTCCCTCTATGTAGATATGATGAATGCATGTATCCAGGTGAATACCCCTCATGTCTCTGTATTCCCAAGAAAATGTATCTGAAAAGTATTTAAATGTCTGTATTAGTTGCTCCTCCTGCTCAGGAGTCAAGGAAGAATTGATATTTAGGGTTTTTCCAAAAGAAATTTCAATTACCTTGCCTCCACATTTAGTCATCGAATATGCAAGAAATGCAAGTAGGAGGGTCAAATGTAATTCAACTGTTGCGTCATATTTATAAGAGTTCTTCAGGTTAGTAATTATATATATATTAGGACTAAACTTCCCCTCAAAATGCTAAGAAAAAATTAGGATTCAAAATACGACAATTTATCAGATTTTCCTCCAAATTTTCCTTAAGGCTCATGGCTTGGGCTATTGTCAATACTGGGTGAATAGTTTTTGAATCAGATTCTTCATCATCCCAAAAGGTATTTTCTGAATTTAGGAGAGGATTTTCAGGGGGGTATATATTTATATGTTTAGTTTGATCCCTATGAGCGATGGTCATGTTTCCAGACCTACACCCTATGGAGGCATCAGTCGTAGCTAACCAAGGTCTCCCCAAGATCAAAGAATGCCCTCCCAAGTTGGTCTTAGGTTTAAAAACATAGAAATCTATAGGGTATTCCTAGGAATCCAATGAAATGAAAATGTCTTCTAATACACCCTGAAGCTTTAACTTAGACCTATCTGCCAATTCCAACATGGTAGGAGTAGGAAGTAAGTCAAAGGATCCTATGTGAGACAATGTTTCCATGGTCATCACATTAATGGTTGCAACTAAATTGATTAGAGTGTTTCTTATTGGATACCCATTGATAAAGGTGGTAACCACAGGGACCTCGGGGTCTAAATATTTCTCAGTAACAAATCTGGTGGACATAAGAATTGCAAGTTTTCCACCTACTTGAATTGAAGAAGGTTCCTTCTTCTATCTCTCTAGTTTCTTAGTACATAGTTCCCTCATTGTTTTGGCATAAATAGGGATATCCTTAATTACATTTGGTAATGGGATCTTAATGCATACATTTCTCATTTCAGACACAAGATCGAACTCGAGTAGTTTTATTTTCGTCTCCAACCTCTCGGGAAAAGGAGGTTGGATAGTATGGGACGAGGAAGGTTCTTGTGACTTTAAAATGATTTGCTCAAATGGTTCTAGCGTGATTTCTACTTTAGGTGTTTCCAGAGTGTCTTCCTCTACAATATCTTCAATTTTTTGGGCTGAGTCACCACTTTTCTTGATCTGAATTTAATTTCCTGTAGTGACACAGTAAATTCTTGTAGCACGGAAACATAAATTTCCTGCAAAGGTTGTGGTTTAGTACAATAGGTAGGAAAAGTTGAATAAGTGCCCACTCCAATATTGTGAGCATATTGGATGGCTTTATTGTTGGGATTGGGTACTAGATGGGCAGGACATTGTGTCGGTCATGGTTGATTTGGTGGGGAAGGCAACTGAAGTCACTGCTGTTGTGGCTGACCCATTTTCTGTGGCATGGTTGTGGTGGATGAAAATTCCGAGGGGGGTAATTTAATGTAGCAGGCTAAGGAAAATTCCCTTGCCATGATTGTTGTGGAGGCCAGTGCTACCAAGGCATTATAATGTTCCATATCTAATTCTGAGCATAAGGAATTTGAGAATGTTGTTGTGACATAACTGTAGGACGTGAATGCCATGGGTTTTGTGGTGCCATTGCATAGAGTGCATTGACAACTTCCTGATCCACTAGATATACTACTTTAATCTCTGGAAGAGAAGGACACTGATCAGTAGAATGATCAAATTCATAAATTTGTCATACCTCTATACTAACTGTAGGACATTCCATCAAGGGATGTTTCTTCCTACACTTGGAGAAGAATATAGCCAATGCTTTCTCCACTTCTTCCTAATTCTTCTTAGCTTGTAAAATATCTACTGTGAAGACAAAGTGCTAAGAATGTCAGTTTTAAAATTTTCAAATAAGTTTCTCATTTCAGCTCTGGTTACCCTAGCTCCTACAACTGATGTAGTGAATCTAGAAGAGGTATCTCTTGATCCTTTTCCAACCTTATAATTTCCACTTGAATATCATCAACACAACTCATACACATCATCATAACTCAATTTTGATACATCACCTACTCCCATCAAGTTCAGAACCTCGAGAGATTATGGTATTATGGCTCTTAGTAAGATTGTTCTCAGGGTTTCCTTCTTGAGTTGGTTCACCTTGGATCTTTGCCAATTATACTAAAATATTTCCAGGAATTCTTCCAGGATTTCTTCGTCCTTCTGGATCATGACAAAGATTTATTCCCTAAGGTCGCTGGTCTTACAATAATCCTAGTACTTTTTTAGGAATACCTTCTTAATGTCATCCCATGTTGAAATAGAATTCATAGTTAGTCCCATGAACCATCTTAGAGCTACATCCTTTAATGTGGTAGGAAATAACTTCAAATTTTGAGAATTTGAAGAGTAATCATAGATCCTGCACAATACATCAAACTCGAATAAGAAAGCATCAGGATCTTCACTATAGGTACCACAAAAATTAGGCAAAGCGGAGGGAGGAATGTTGTTCATATGACTGGTCCCAACAGAATATTTGATAGGAAATTAAAATGTAAATGGTTCCCCTTCCTTCTCATGGTAGTCCCCATCTATAGTACCAGTACCCTCTAAATGAGCCATATTAAACCAAAAAAGCGTGGGACCCTCGTAAACTACAAATCCTTAATAGTCAGCTTCTTGAAAATCTAGTTCTTGAATAGGATTGAAGAGGAATTCTTCTTTAGGCTGGCCACTAAGCAAAGATGATGTCCTCCTAATGAGAGAAGATTCTAATTGAGCAAAAACAGAGGATTATCTATCAGAAATATTCTTCTCTTCTGTGGGGGTATTTCTCTTCTTATGATTAGTTGTCAATCCATGTTTAGAACTATTATTCCTTGGTTCAGATTCCACCTTGTTCTTTGCAAGCTTCATTTTCACTGCCAGTTTATTAGTGAATGAACTAGTGCTCACACCACCACCAAAAATTCTTGAAAATTTATATTGTCCCCTTAAAAATAATTCAAAACTTCTACTTACCAAATAATCAGGACATGGCTTTGGCGAATTCTGATCTCTATAGGTGTGTAGGCCTTACCCCACGTCTTAACACTTCGACTCCCCCAGTCCTGGAAAGCTCAAACAAAAAGAAATCATACTAAAACACTTTCAATATAATTTGACAAACATAAATCATCAACCAAGGGTAGGTAATATTATGAGATGTTTCTCAAAATATATGCAAGCTAATACCTCAAGTAATTTTCTAATTAAACCATTCATACACACAACTATAATGTCTCTTTTTTGCATCAACACTTGGAAACAAAGGCTATTGAGTGGATTCGATCATCCCTCTACAAATCTTGATATTGCTGATTTTGATCAGAAAATATAAAAGAACAAACAAAGAGTCATAAAAATCAAGAAGCTAAACCCTGATTAAATGATTCCAACACATTCATCAAATAAAATTCTTCAATCAAACATCTCACATATGTTGCTAAAGTTCATAAAAGAGAAACACTAGTTGTGCAAATAACTTATTGATGCATAAAAATAATCAACAGAAGTACAAACACTGTAACTAATGGAGTTGTGAGAAAAGTGGGCCCTCCCTTACTCACAACCCCCTACTGTTAAAGGAGTTTACACCAGGAGATCAACAGAACATATAACTTTCTATTAATCTGAAAAGGATTATAGAGATGTACAAGTCAGATATGTTCGACCAACCAACCCCATTTCAAATGAAACATACTGAAATTTATACAATTTCAAAGGCATATGTTTGCCCGAATTAGGAAAACTACTATGTTGTAACTATTTTCTACCAATAACTAAACATAATCACAAAATAGCTTTGTGGAGTTTGATCCATGACTGAAAGCATGGATCAGACTAATTTTGTTACATCGCTTGGATCTTTTTCCAAATATGGGCATCGATAAGAGGACTGAAGATCCAAGTGATTTCAATGATGAATTCTAGGCAACGAATAGGACAAAGTCCATGTAGGTGGATTTCCTCATAAAACCCATGTTCCCATTCTTCTTGAAACTAAGTGGAACATATCCAACCATCGATTCTGCTACAGGAAATCTTGGTTGTTACAGGAAATCCACATCTACAGGAAATCCTGGAGTGTCTATAGGAAATTTCCGACCATAGCTGTCTGTAGGAAATCATGGAGTTGCTTCAAATCATGACTAATATGCATAATATTTTGATCAGTCAAAATTGATAATTCGATTAGGAAACGATTAAATTTAAGAAATATTTAAGAACAAGGTAAAATAACACATTTTAAGATCATTTTCATACCGTGAGCATAAACCACCCTTTTGTTCAAAACTTAGGTAATATAGGTGAAATAGGAGTATTTAGGAATAAAAAAGAGTTCAAAAATGGGGATGGAAAGGTCTTAGGAGGCTATCAAAAAGTGAGCAAAATGGGCCTCATCAATCACCCAAAGTAGCAAATGAAATAATAATTTTCAAATGGATTTCCACATATTACGTATGGGAGCGATTAGAAGGATGCGTTCATGGATATTTCACTCGGGCATAACTATGATGGAGCCAAAAACATGCCTTTAATTTAAAATATGAGTGGCTGACCTCACACGAAGAGACCGTCAAATTTCCATTAAAATCCATGATGCCCAACTTCTCAGGATTCGTCACAGAGTAAGGTTATGGGTATGTATGAGGTAGGTAGATTCATCCGAATTTCAAGGATGGAGCATAAAAATTTAAAGAGGAGGCCTCCCATGCATGGCTCACATGCTTAGTTGTAGCCACAACACCAACCAAACTTTCCATTTGTAAATGATTTTCCAACCTTATATTTCCTATTAATGTGCCCCCAAGAGTGCAATGCCATGAGATTGGAATAATTTTTATTAAAATAATTCTTGATACCTAAGGTATATTTCTCTAGCCCATGGAGCCATTTACTTTAGTCTGAAGCACATTAACAAGGCATTCCAAATTATCTTGATGATCTATTCCTATATTTTGGCCTTTAAGGATATGAAAGAAAGACTTTGAGGGAAAGTGTTCCAGAGCATGATCGATTCTTTGGAGAAGGATCTGTAGTTGGTTCTCTTTAGGAGAGGAGCCATTATTAAAATGTTTTATAATAATTAGAGAGTCTCCCAATATTTTTAACTCAGTGATTCCCATATATTGAGCCATAATTATGCCTAATAATATATCACACATTTCTACTTGATTGTTGGTCTTCCTACCCAACACCTAGGAGTAAATGATGACAATTCCAGGTCTTCTCCACTGAAAGAGGTGCAAGTGTGGGAATGGTGGAATATTTCAAGGTTTCAATTAAAGAATCCATGCAAATATTATCATAATGGTATAAATAGGTATCAAGGGCACTAAATTTGGTACCGATGTATTACATACAAAAGGAGGGTACCTTTAAAGTAGTAGATCTGGAAGGAATATTTCTCTTTTTGAATATGGCGCTATTCTGGGACAACTAAGTTTTCCAATACAGGTATTTGGGAAGGGAAATCAAAATTATTTTGAAGTTAGACTTCCTAGAGAGTGATCTAAATAGTGTTTATGCCAAGATGAAATAAATTCTAGGAGGTGAGAGGGCCACCTAGTTTAAGGAAACAAAGCACCCAATGCATCACACCAAAATTGTTTTGTGTAAGGACATGAGAGAAACATGTGGGCGATTGACTCCTCTTGTTTCTTGCAGAAGGGACAATGATAGGGGCCTTTAATACCTCTTTTCCTAATATTTTAAAAAGTCAATATTTTTTTGTGGGATATAAGCCAAAAAATATTCAATTTAGGGATTTGGCATTGGTTTGCCAATTTTTTTTCCAAAGAGAGGTCTTTGGGGGGATTTGTGAGGAGAATGAAAATATTTGTATCCATGCTTGACTATATAAACATAATACTTACATCCAATATTATCTTCAAAATTATGGCTCTGGGGAGCACATCCCATTATCTTTTTCTTCAATATATTTGCTAGGGGTAGGAGATTATTGGGGAGGTCATCTAGTTTCCATCTTGTCTAGCGACCTAAGTCATCACACCTTGATATATGAGTAAGTGTAACCTTCACTTGATTGCACATAAAGGTTTTCAGAGGGAACAATCCATATAATTCTTGAAGAGGCACATGATTCATTATAGAGTCAGTCCATAGGTGGATTTTCAATCCATTTCCTGGTATTCAGTTGAGATGTTATTTTATAAGATTAGTTGCAGTAGAGATAAGCTTCTATATTGGGGATCCTTGTTGTGATGGATGAATAGGGCTATCCTCTTTCATTGATTTGATGGGAATATTTTTCTTTGAGGACTTGTGCCCACTAGGTCTTCGATTGGGATTTGAGTTTCCAAGCCAAATTGGCTCCAATGGCCTAGTTCATTAAAGAAAGGTCATAGATACCTAGTCCAACATCTAGTTTTGGAGTTTGCACATTAGCCCATTTGATGAAATGAACTTTTCTGGTAGAACATCTACCACCTTCCCACATGAAATTTCTGATATAGACACCAAGACAATGAAGAACATATTGAGTGAGGAGGGATAGAAATTAATACAAATGGATAGTAGATAAGACCACCTTCCCACCATTCTTATCAGTCTTGCTCCCCATGCATCCAATTTTTCTTTCATTTTCAGGAGAGTATTCAACAAAGATTGAGGGGGATGGTGTCTAAGGTAGATGGGGATTCCCAGATGCCTGAATTCCTTCTAAATTTCCACAGGGATAATGCCAAATATGCCTTTAATTTAATTTTGTTTAACCCCATATATTTTGCAAGAAAATATTTGAGACTTTGACACATTCAATAGGCCCCTAAAAGCAGATAGAAATTTATCCATAACATATTTGAATCTTCTAGCTATAACCGGAGGATCTCCATCACGAAAGATAGTGTCGTCAACAAATTGGGACTGATTGGCACCTTTTATATTTTGCGAATATTAGAGACCAAGGAGGTGGCCACTACTACATTCAAATTCTAGACAATGGATTAGATTGTCTACCATAATGATGTATAAGGATAGATACAACCAAAAACCTTGTCAAAAACCCCTAGTGGATTTAATGAAGTTACATACTCTACTATTCACTAAGGGAGTTATTAGCACCTAAATTTGCTTCAGGCTGAAAGAAGGTAAAATTTAGGGTAACCACAAACCACGCTCAGTCTGGTAGCTAGCCCTACCAGAACAGGAGAGGGCTCTCTCTGAGTCACACTCAGTGAATAAGTAAATGAAATGGCCTGAGATGACTTACAAGGGACTATTTGTCTTAGGCTAGTAAGTGAAAATGAATATAAGGAGTAATTTTTGTGAATGACTGTGTTTCTGGGATGTTATGGGACCACTGGACCTCAATGAACAGAGAACTTAACATAAAGGCACATATTATTTCGTGAGGCAAGGTAGGCTGAAGGCATAGCAATTTATTTTTAAAATATGGCGGAATGGAAAGATTGATTGAGAAGGTGAAAAGGGCATGGGCAACATGAATCCTTTTCAACAGAAGAATGAACATTGTACATGAAATTTTCCCACAGGTAGAGAAATAAAATTGAATTCTACCTAATCTCACTCGAAAAATTTCACCAGAAATGAATACGAAATGAAACTATGGAACATAACAAAGGAATGGAGAGATTGGTTAAGAAGGTGAAAAGGGCATGGGCAACATGAATCCTTTTCAACAGAAGAAAGAACACTATACGTGAAATTTTCCCACAGGTAGAGCAATAAAATTGAATTCTACCTAATCTCACTCGAAAAATTTAACCAGAAATGAATACGAAATGAACTATGAAACATAACAAGATACATATGAAACATAAGAGACACACTTGCTACACTCACAACCACATGAATCTCATGAAACAGAGCCGCTACCTTTCATTAATTCTCTGTAAAAAATATACAGTGCAAAAACAAGGTTCCACAGTCCCCCAAAAGTTACAAGCCAACCCACCCTTTGCAAATAACTTTCATACAATATATAGAATGTGTGAGGAAGAGATAGAACGCCCAGGGGTTGGGAAGTTACTCAAATCATTTCGAAATGGAGATGGAGAGCCAACCATCAGCTACAGGTGCAACGCTCTCAAGCATGACATTTGGCTGGGGTGACCCTTTGCATTCCTTTACCACTTGGATAGATGCCAATTTGGAGAAAAAACTCTTTAAATTCCACCTTTGGTGCCAAAAAACCAAAGTGTAGATGACTAGGCCCAATTGGAAAAGTCGCGACCCGAAATCTCGCAAAACGGGAGAAAATTGGCAGTTTTTTCCTCTGTGCGTCGCGCCACTTTGGAGCCCGTTTTGGGGAACTTGCAGGTGTCCAAAATGTGCCCAAGTCAGCTTATTGGAAAGAATATCCTGTCTACTTTCTAACCCCACTAGCATTTCCAAATTTGGTGCTCATTTTCCCCTCCAAATCTTCATTCTTCCAAGACTGCTTTCTGTGTGTCAAAAAAGTGGCAGAGAGACCATTTTTGGATGTCTTTTGACCTTTAGGAGGCCCAGATCTTGTCAAAATTTCTTTCCCCGACACCAGTAGTCATAGTTTTCGATGCTGAATCCAAATATGCAAGTTGTTCCTCGATTAGAGACCTAGAATTTTAGCGTCGCGCCAGTGGTTCGGCGCATAGGGAGGAATTTTCTGTTTTGTGTCCAAAAACTTGCCTGTGTCCAAAAGTTTCCCAAATTTTTTGAAATTTGGGTTGGAAGTTCCTTATGAAGTGCTATGATGTGCCAAGGAAGCCTCAGCCAAGATTCGAAGCCGATCTTTCTCCTTTGCCTCCTTTGCCTCCTTTGCCTCTTTTGTCGTTGTGCTCAATTTTGCCTTTAGGCTCCTGATTCTTGCTTTGGAGCTCATGTTTCGGGCCTGGTAGTGATGATTCATGCGCCTCAGCATGTCTTTCTCCCTGTTAGCTTTATCCAATTGCTGTTCCAAGTGTAGATTGACCTGATCCAACCAAGACTCACGGTCGTTGTTGATCTCTTGCTCCAAGGTAGTGAGCTCGATCCATCTCTGTTGGACAGGTTGTCGATTTTCACGAATGCTTTGCAGCTCCATGATCGTCTGTTGGTCCTCAAGCTATTTATTTCTCTGCTCCAAATACTTGATGACCCATCTAGCCCTCTCGAAATTGAGTATCAAGTCTTTGATTTCCATGTCCTGCTCCCTAATGGTCATCCTAAGTTTGGCATTTTCTGCCTTTGTCTCTTCATCCGGAATGAGGATGACACCAGTCTCTTGTGCACCTGATGGCCCCTCCTCCTGCACTAGTTCCTTGCCCTTACCCTGCTCCTGTGGTGCTGATGTCAGAAGTGAGGCCCCTTCCACCCCGGGTGGAGATAACACTTGTTTTGCTGCTGCGAACAACGGCCTACTGCCCTTCTGGTATGTGATCTATACAGGCATGGTGGCAGTCTCATGGTGCTCAAACTGATGTGAAGGACCCCCCACCTCATGCTCTGCCTCTGATACCACCGGTGGAGCACTCAAGAAATCACGGGAGATGAAGTCCTCCCAAGCAATGCCCTCCAATCCTAACTGATGGTCCACCAAAATTCGGATGAGAGCAAAATGATAGACACTGTTTAGCTACTGTCGAGGGGTCTTGCACTGCATGAAGTTTTTCATCTTCTCAATGTTGTTGCAAATGAAAAATGGGAGGCTCATCATCCGCACTCGGGTGAAGTACATGAGAAACTTGATGTGATATGCATAAAGGCGTGAAAACCTCCCCTCGCAACTGAAATACTTCATGATCAATCTCATGAGTGGGGCATACTCATCTCTCAAAAATCTGAATGGAAAAACTCTGGTGATCTGGCTCAAGCAGTTGTTCTTGATGTAAGGCTCATAATGATGCCTCTCCACCTTCTTTTTCTTTTGCCACTGCTCTCCAATGTTCAGTATTCCTGTTGCCACTGATATGGTTTTTGGTGTCAAGGTGAAAGTGACCCCATCCAGGACGGATTGACCTCCCTGTAGATGAAGTGCAAAAAGGCAGGCCAACTCATGATGGACTCTGAAATTTGCCACCCTTTGACAAAATTCATAACATGCCAAGTGTTGGAAACAAGACATGGCAAGCGAGCATGCCTGCAGCTCAGTGAGGGTGTTTGGCTCATCTCTAAGATGTCTGCTACTCCGATGATGTCTCCTATGGGCCCTCTCTCCTGAAGATGTGTCACTGTGGGTCCCCTCCTCATACTCTGATGAATTTTATGATGCCATTACTGCTGCTTGTACCCTGAGTTTTATGTTGTCCTCTGAATCCAATGAAACTGATATATGCTCTGAAAATATCTTGATTTTCTAGCCTTCACCGAGATTTGGAACGATTTGCACTATTTTTATGCCCCTGGTTGTGTGCGTCGCACGCCAAGCCCAGTGTGCCATGCGTTGGGTGTGCCTCGCACCCTTAAGAAAGCTGAACGGCGGGTAGGCTGCATGTGCGTCGCGCCCTCTGTGTGCGCCGCGCTCCTAGGTGTATGCGCCGTGCCTACCAAACCAACTCTCACTCACTCACACTTTCATGATTTCACTCTCCCACCTTTTGTAATGTCTCTCCAAGTCTTCAATGGCACAATGGCTTTGCTTTGGGCCACAACAAGTATATATATAGGCTTGAGAGGATTGGTTTGATTTTTTCTTCCTTGAAAACCCACTTTCAAATGTTTGTGTTTTGCACTTTTTTCATTGACTTTAAAACACCCTGATTTTCATTTTTCTCTGAAATTTTGGCTCTCATGATGGGATTTTCAGCATTTGTTTGCGGGGACTGTGTGACTGGGCATTTGGCCATAGAAACCATGACTGCATCTAAAAAATCAACTTGTGCATTTTTGGAAAATTTTGTCATAAATGACCTTGTTTGACTTTTCTTCAAAACAGAGTTTTGAAGAAGAGTCGATGTCTCTTTAGGTGATGATGAAGCTTTCTGGACCATAGCTGTATAAGGTCTCCCCCTGGCCTACATGGCTTGTTCTGGATATGTTTTTCAAAGACCAATTTGATGGTTTCCTAGACACACTCATAAAAAATGACTTTGTCCTGTAATAGGACCAGACCTTGACTATCATGAATTTCACTGATTATGGACCAAGACCTGAACCAGTAGGGGCCAGACATGAGGGAAAATGACTAGCATGACTTTCTCCGTCAGATCATGGCATGTCCCTAGCGAAATGCAACTGGAAGAGTGGAGCGGGACACCTAATCATGAAATTCATAAGGAGTTTTAATCCCTGACGGAGGACTTGACCAGACCGACTCTAACATTGGCTCCAATGGGGGATGGTAGCTCCTTGGAGGTGCCAAGAACAGCAGATCTCTGGAAGAGCTAGATAGTGCCTTTTGTCCATTGAGCTATGGAGTCCATTATTCCAACAAACCAACATGACTCAATTTATTGACTGAAACTTGACTCAAACTGACTCAATGCAAACTGACATGACTAAAAAAAACTTGACTCTAACGAACTAACCCAAAACACTAATAACTGAACTTAAAACTTAAAGCTTGGTGGTAGTGCATGACCACCTGCATTTCTTACAAGACTATATATCATCAAACTATATCAAACTGCCAATGTAACCAATCAAGAAGATGGCTTCTTGATCGATTCTTCCAATCAGATCTTCTGGTCAACAATTGATATTGGTAACTCGGCATCCAAATACATAATTGGCCATGATCTCCTTCATCACTGAATACTGCAATAATGACCTTCACTGCTGACTGTAACATATTTTCCATTGGATCATGAAAAACATGAAGATTTACCTCCTGCTGAGGAAACAAGATGTCTTTTTCTTTTGATTATGATCTTCCTTCATAATGTACTTCAGAAAAAGTATGGTCCTAGTCCTCAAAAATTTATGAACAAGTGGAGGAGCGGATTTCCTCTTCATAGAACACTTCAAAATATGAAACATATGAGGAAGAATCTGAAATGGAATCCATAATGGTCTGGTCAGCTATAGTCTAAATATATTTCTGATCATCTTGACATGATATGAAAACCAGATTCTCATTACGTTCATCACATTCATCAATCATGAGAAAAGCAACTTCGGATGATTCTTGAAACCCAACACTAACATTTTTATCATCTACCACATATTCATCCAGAGAAAGCTTTTCACTTACTTGACTACAGATCTCATCTTGTTGTTTATGAACTGACTGGATTACCTCTTCCTAAAGGCTTTGTTCTGATGACATGAGAACATTTGAATTCAAAACTCTGTCTTCTTCATCCCAGATGATTTCAGCAGCAGAGTTCTCTTTCACGGGACTTAGTACAAGGTCTTCTTGGTCATCACAATCTGAATCTACATCTGAAATGGATGTCTTAACATTATCACATTCTGAATTTGAAACTTGATTTCTCTGCATGTTGTCTTCTTCTATGGACCAATCTGAAACAACACTTTTTCTTTCATCACTTTCAACCATATGGAACTCTCCAACCAGCTGATCTATAAAGATGTTCACCGGACTGTCATCCTTTTCAAAGGAGGAAAAAGTTTCACCAACACTTTCTTGACCATGTGTGCACTGCAAATCAGCTTTAGCTTGAGCTGGAACATGACCGTGCAAGAGTTGATCTATCTCGTTTTCAGATAGAGGAGATAATATTTTTTGTTTTCTCTTGCTCAAACAGTGATTGTCATCATTGATTTCAAGTGAAGGAGTATACCGATTTTCCTCATACTGCTGATCCATTTCATGTAATTCCTATTGATTGTCAAGATGCAAAATTCCTTCATCTTCCATCGTACAAAGATCTTGATTCTGCTGCAAAGTTTCCTGAGCATCTTGATGGGACTCCTCTAGTTTCTCTTCATGTTGCTGAAATGGTTTCTCGTAAAAGGCTTCCATGATCTCATCATCCATAAAATTATCATCCTCATAGTATTGTTCAAGGCTTTCAATAAAAGTAGAAGCATGTTTGCAACAGTCATGAACTAGATTCAATGATGGATAAGAGTCTTTATATCTTTCAATGAACAGGGCATGAAAATCCTTTAGACAGTAAATACAAGCAGTGGGCAAATTTTCATACCAAGATCAGGCTTCACCTTCTAGAGTGGCCATGAATATCTTCATTAAGAAATCTTCAGGAAAATCAACCTTCAACTTGCGAATATGCATGTGAAATCGAACTAGATGTAAAGAAGCATCCTTCTTACCATCATCTTTAAACGTAGGCACATTCTTTGACCAATCTACCTACGGAATTTTATTTGGAAAGCCTGGAATGTGATCTCGGCTCATGGGAGCGTATCTTCTTGCAATCCGCTCCATTTTAAAAAATCTTAAAGCTACTGATCCCTCTGCAGTGGAGTCACCGTGAAGCACTGGTTGCTAGATTCTTCAGTGAAAGGAGTCGCCAGGTGAATGATTTCAGCCATCTTCTTATGTCTGATCATTTTTCACCATCAACAATCAATTCTAAATTTGAGATATGTATTGGGGCAAGACAATCTACAAGAAAACCATTTTTGTCCCCAGTATGGTCGCCACTATGTTAGCACCTAAATTCACCTCAGGCTCAAAGAAGGCAAAATTCAGGGTAACCACAAACCACGCTCAGTCTAGTAGCTAGCCCTACCAAAACAGGAGAGGGCTCTCTCCGAGTCACACTCAGTGAATAAGTAAATGAAATGGCCTGAGATGACTTATAAGGGACTATTTGTCTTAGGCTAGTAAGTGAAAATGAATATAAGGAGTGATTTTTGTGAATGACTATGTTTCTGAGATGTTATGGGATCACTAGACCTCAATGAACAGAGAACTTAACATAAAGGCACAGATTATTTCGTGAGGCAAGGTAGGCTGAAAGCATAGACATTTAGTTTTAAAATATGGTAGAAAGGAAAGATTGATTGTGAAGGTGAAATGGTCATGGGCAACATGAATCGTTTTCAATAGAAGAATGAACATTCTACAGGAAATTTTCCCACAAGTAGAGAAATAAAATTGAATTCTACCTAATCTCACTCAAAAAAATTCACCAGAAATGAATACGAAATGAAACTATGGAACATAACAAAGGAATTGAGAGATTGGTAAAGAAGGTGAAAAAGGCATGGGCAACATGAATCCTTTTCAACAGAAGAAAGAACAATGTACGTGAAATTTTCCCACAGGTAGAGAAATAAAATTGAATTCTACCAAATCTCACTCGAAAAATTTCACCATAAATGAATACGAAATGAACTATGAAACATAAAAAGATACATATGAAACATAAGAGACACACTTGCTACACTCACAACCACATGAATCGCATGAAACAGAGTCGTTGCCTTTCATTAATTCTCTGTAAAAAATATACAGTGCAGAAACAAAGTTTATTTTCCATAGTCCCCCAGAAGTTACAAGCCAACCCACCCTTTGCAAATAACTTGCATACAATATATAGAATGTGTGAGGAAGAGATAGAATGCCCAGGGGTTGGTAAGTTACTCAAATCATTTCGAAATGGAGATGGAGAGCCAACCATCAGCTACAGGTGTAGTGCTCTCAAGCATGACATTTGGCTGGGGTGACCCTTTGCATTCCTTTTCCACTTGGATAGATGCCCATCTAGAAAGAAAACTCTTTAAATGTTGCCTTTGGTGCCAAAAAACCATAGTGTAGATGACCAGGCCCCTTTGGAGAAGTCGCGACCCGAAATCTCGCGAAACGGGAGCAAATTGGCAGTTTTTTCCTCTGTGCACCACGCCAAATTTGATGTGCATCATGCCACATTGGAGCCCGTTTTGGGGCACTTGTAGGTGTCCAAAATGTCCCCAAGTGGGCTTGTTAGAAAGCCTGTCCTGTCTACTTTATAACACCACTATAATTTCCAAATTTTGTGCTCATTTTCCCCTCCAAATATTCATTCTCCCAAGACTGCTTTCTGTGTGTCAAAAAAGTGGCAGAAAGGCCACGTTTGGATGTTTTTTGACCTTTAGGAGGCCCAGATCTTGTCAAAATTTCTTTCTCGGACACTAGTAGTAGTATTTTTCAATGCTAAATCCAAATATGCAAGCCGTTCCTCGATTAGATCCCTAGAAGTTTAGCGTCGCACCAGTGGCGCGGCGCACAGGGAGGAATTTTCTGTTTTGTGTCCAAAAATTTGCATGTGACCAAAATTTTCCCAAATTTTTAAAAATTTTGGTTGGAGGTTCCTTATGAAGTGCTATGTTGTGCCAAGGAAGCCTCAGCCAAGATTTGAAGCCGATCTTGCTCCTTTGCCTCCTTTGCCTCCTTTGCCTCTTTTGTCGCTTTGCTCAATTTTGCCTTTAAGCTCCTGATTCTCGGTTTGGAGCTCATGTTTCGGGCCTGGTAGTGATGAGTCATGCACCTCAGCATGTCTTTCTCCTTGTTAGCTTTATCCAACCGCTGCTCCAAGTGTAGATTGACCCGATCCAACCAAGACTCACGGTCGTTGTTGATCTCTTGCTCTAAGGTAGTGAGCTCGATCCCTCTCTGCTGGACAACTTGTCGATTTTCACGAATGCTTTGTAGCTCCATGATCGTCTGTTAGTCCTCAAGCTATTTGTTTCTCTGCTCCAGATAGTTGATGACCCATCTGGCCCTCTCGAAATTGAGTATCAAGTCTTTGATTTCCATGTCCTGCTCCCGAATGGTCATCCTAAGTTTGGCATTCTCTGCCTCTGTCTCTTCATCCGGAATGAGGATGACACCGGTCTCTTGTGCACCTGATGGCCCCTCCTCCTAGGCTGGCTCCTTGCCCTTACCCTGCTCCTGTGGTGCTGATGTCGGAAGCGAGGCCCCTTCCACCCCGAGTGGAGATAACACTCGCTTTGTTGCTGCGAACAACGGTCTTTTGCCCTTATGGTATGTGATGTATACCGGCATGGTGGCAGTCTCATGGCACTCAAACTGATGTGAAGGACCCCCCACCTCATGGTCTGCCTCTGATACCACCGGTGGAGCACTAAAGAAATCACGGGAGATGAAGTCCTCCCAAGCAATACCCTGCAATCCTAACTGATGGTCCACCAAAATCCGGATGAGAGCAAAATGATAGACACTGTTTAGCTGTTGTCGAGGGGTCTTGCGCTGCATGAAGTTTTTCATCTTCTCAATGTTGTTGGAAATGAAAAATGGGAGGCTCATCATCCGCACCCGGGTGAAGTGCATGAGCAACCTGATGTGATATGCATAAAGGCATGAAAACCTCCCCTCGCAACTGAAATACTTCATGATCAATCTCATGAGTGGGGCATAATCATCTCTCAAAAATCTAAATGGAAAGACTCTGGTGAGTTGGCTCAAGCAGCTGTTCTTGATGTAAGGCTCATAATGATGCCTCTCCACCTTCTTTTTCTTATGCCACTGCTCCCCAATGTTCGGTATTCCTGTTGCCACTGATATGGTTTCTGGTGTCAAGGTGAAAGTGCCCCAGCCAGGACAGATTGACCTCCCTGTAGATGAAGTGCAAAAGGCGGGCCAACTCATGATGGACTCTGACATTTTCCACCCTTTGACAAAATTCATAACATGCCAAGTGCTGGAAACAAGACATGGCAAGCGGGCATGCCTGCAGCTCAATGAGGGTGTTTGGCTCATCTCTAAGATGTCTGCCACTCCGGTGATGTCTCCTATGGGCCCTCTCTCCTGAAGATGTGTCACTGTGGGTCCCCTCCTCATACTCTGATGAATTTTCTGATGCCATTACTGCTGCTTGTACCCTAAGTTTTATGCTATCCTCTGAATCCAATGTAACTGATAGATGCTCTGAAAATCTCTTGATTTACTAGCCTTCATCGAGATTTGGAACGATTTGCACTGTTTTTATGCCCCTGTCTATGTGCGTCGCACGCCAAGCCCAGTGCGTCGTGCACTGGGTGTGCATCGCACCCTTAAGAAAGCTGAATGGCGAACAGGCTACGTGTGCGCCGCGCCCTCTGTGTGCACCGCACTCCTGGGTGTATGCACCGCGCCTACCAAACCAACTCTCACTCACTCACACTTTCACGATTTCGCTCTCCCACCTTTTATAATGTCTCTCCAAGTCTTCAATGGCACAATGGCTTTTCTTTGGGCCACAACAAGTATATATATAGGCTTGAGAGAAATTGGTTTGATTTTTTCTTCCTTGAAAACCCACCTTAAAATGTTTGTGTTTTGCACTTTTTTCATTGACTTTAAAACACCCTGATTTTCATTTTTCTCTGAAATTTTGGCTCTCATGATGGGATTTTCGGCATTTCTTTGTGGGGACTGTGTGACTTGGCATTTGGCCATAGAAACCATGACTGCATCTGAAAAATCAACTTGTGCATTTTTGGAAAATTTTATCATAAATGACCTTGTTTGACTTTTCTTCAAAACAGAGTTTTGAAGAAGAGTCGATGTCTCTTCAGGTGATGATGAAGCTTTATGGACCATAGCTGTACAAGGTCTCCCCCTGGCCTGCATGGCTTGTTCTAGACATTTTTTTCAAATACCAATTTGATGGTTTCCTAGACACAATCATAAAAAATGACTTTGTCTTGTAATATGACCAGACCTTGACTATCATGAATTTCAGTGATTATGGACCAAGACTTGAACCAGTAGGGGCCAGACATGAGGGAAAATGACTAGCATGACTTTCTCCGTCAGATCATGGCATGTCCCTAGCGAAATGCAACTGGAAGAGTGGAGCGAGACACCTAATCATGAAATGCATAAAGAATTTTGATCCCTGACGGAGGACTTGACCAGACCGATTCTAATAGGAGCTATCCAGGGGAAGTTTTGTAGAGAGTGATCCACTAGGTAAAATTGGTGTCGAATCATAATTTTTCTCATCACATTGAATAGAAATATGCGTCTCACTATGTCAAATGCATTAGCTAGATCAAGCTTCATAAGAATTCCTTCGTCTCCCCTAGTCCAACTGGAGTCTATAGCCTCTTGCACCAAGATAATGTTGTCAATGATCTATCTCACTAGAATGAATCCTCTTTGGTTTTCTAAGATAACATGAGGGAGGATTAGTTTTAGTCTTTCAGCTGACATCTTGGAGATGATTTTATATGATACATTGCAAAGAGAAATAGGCTAGAATCTGGAGAAAGAGAAGGGGTTGGTTTCTTTGGTGATTAAATATAGAAACAATGAATTAATTCCCCTGCCTATGCAATTTTTCTTCAAGGAGTATCCAAACATTATGTAGAGGTCTCACTTAATAACATTCCAAAAATGTTGGTAGAAGTTAGATGGAAATCCATTTGGCCCAAGGACTTTATCTGGATGGAATGAAATGATCACCTTACTTATTTCTTCCTTTGTGGGTTGAGCAATGAACCATAGGTTCATGTCTTTAGATACTAGAATGTGGGTATGCTCTATCATATAGGATTCACGCTCCTCTAATGGGGTATCTCGTTGGCTATACAGGTTGCTGAAATGTGTTGTGGCCTCTTGTTTGATTTTCTGGAAATTGTTTATTTAACTCCCTACACCATAATTTATTGGGTATTGTTTTTCTTTTCCCAATTTTTCGCTTTCTTATGGAAAAATTTGGTGTTCCAATCTCCTGCTTGGAGCTAGATGCTATGCGATTTAAGCATCCAACACCCTTATTCCTCTTTCAAAAGAGGATGGTATTTTTCAAAAGATTCCTTTTCTTGGAGTAAAATTTCCTCTACAACTAGATCATTTTCCATAGAAGCTTGGATTTTCTCTATTTTTTGTTTCATCTCCTTTATAGATGCTTAATGATCAAACACAAATCCAACTAACAAGGATTTATACTCACTTTGAGTCTTGAAATATTTTTCTCCAAGATCTCAATTGGACTTGCATCAACCCAGGGGAACCACGATGCGGCCACCAAGTCGTGAAAATTCAGGGATTGGATCCAAAGGGAGGAGTATTGAGAGAGGATAGAGCCATAATCAAGAGGAGGGAAAAATTCCAACTTTATGGGGTAGTGGTCTGAACAATTCCAAGGGAGAATAAAGTAGTTGAGGTTGATATTGAGGGCCAAGAAGTCGTCTGAGGTTAGGTAATGGTCAAGTCTTGCAACAATATGGCCTAGACCAGATATTTTCTTGTTCCAGGTATAATGAAGCTTGAAGGTTTGACGTCAATTAAATGGAGGTGGATGATGAAATCCTCCATGTGCTCTCGGAAGGGATCTATGATCAGGTAACCACATTTGTTCTCCTTATTGTTAAGGGCGGTGTTGAAGTCCCCTTCGCAAATACAATTGGTACCAAATTCAGTTTCTTTAATATCCATGAGAGAGCTCCAAAAATCCTTTGTTTCTATGAAATGAAACATATATATATATATATATATATATATATATTATATATATATAATATATATATATATATATATATATATATATATATATATATATTTATATATATATATATTATATATATATTATATATATATATATATATCTATATATATAATATATATATATATATATTATATATATATATATATATATATATATATATATATATATATATATATATATATTATATATATATATATATTGATTATAGCACATATGATGCTATGTGATTTAAGCATCCAACACCCTTATTCCTATTTCAAAAGAGAATGATATTTTTCAAAAGATTCCTTTTCTTGGAGTAAACTTTCCTTTGCAACTAGATAATTTTCCACAGAAGCTTGGATTTTCTCTATTTTTTGTTTCATCTCCTTTATAGATGCTTAACGATCAAACACAAATCCAATTAACAAGGATTTTATACTCACTTTGAGTCTTTAAATAGTTTTCTCCAAGATCTCAATTGGACTTGCATCAACCGAGGCTAACCACTATGCAGCCACTAAGTCATGAAAATTTAGGGATTGGATCCAAAGAGAGGAGTATTGAGAGGGGATAGAGCCATAATCAAGAGGAGGGGAAAATTCTAGCTTTATGGGGTAGTGGTTTGAACCATTCCAAGGGAGAATAAAGTAGTTGAGGTTGATATTGATGTCCAGGAAGTTGTCTGAGGTTGAGAGCCGGGAAGTCGTCTGAGGTTAGGAAGTCTTATAACAATATGGCCTAGACTAGATATTTTGTTGTTCCAAGTATAAAGAAGCTTGAATGTTTGACGTAAATTAAATGGAGGTGGATGATGAAATCCTCCATGTGATCTTGGAAGGGATATATGATCCGGGAACCCCATTTTTCCTCCCTATTGTTAAGGGTGGTGTTGAAGTCCCCTTCCCAAATACAATTGGTACCAAATTCAGTTTCTTTAAGATCCATGAGAGAGCTCCAAAAATCCTTCATTTCTATGAAATGAACATCTCTCTCTCTCTCTTCTCTCTCTCTCTTCTCTCTCTCTCTCTTCTCCCTAGATATATATATATATATATATATATATATATAGAGAGAGAGAGAAGAGAGAGAGAGAGAGAGAGAGAGAGAGATATTGATTATAGCACATACCTAGTTTGTGGAGATATTCGAGAAGGAAGTCGCTATCGAGTGCATCGTATTGAGAGGGTTTAGAAGTTGGAGTTAGCATGGATCCCATAGATTACACACATCTATTGAAGCTCCCCTGGAGTTGATAGAAGAGATGTCACTATTGTTCCATACCTTGTGATGCCTTAATAATATCTCACACTCCACCATTTTTCGTCTCATGGAGTAGGGCCATTGAGGGTTTTTCTTTTCTAATGAGATATTTTACTTCTACCATTCTTTTTACAAATCTAAGGCCCCTACAATTATAGGAGAAATCAATCATTACATACTTTTGGAATGGGTTTCCCCTTTCAGGGGGCTACTCTAGTGCCTTACTCCCTTTGTTTCCTAGTTTTTCCAATTAACTAGGCGGGGTGGATCGATCGCCTAACTCTTTTTCTTTTTTTAGTATTTTCAATTCAAACTTCTCTATTGGTTTTCCTTCTTGATTTGCATGATCAATGCTCTAACTCTTTTGTTTTCCTTGCTTCATATTTTTTGTCTGTGAGCTTGCAAAATATGAAGTGGAAATGATCTCTCTTGGAAAGAGAAAATCCTCTTCCTCTTCTAAAAGGTCCTTTTGTTTGATGTATTGGTCAACGCTTGGTGTAGATTCATGCATATGTTCTACCCCATAGCCCTGATGGGGAGGCTACTCAAGTTTTTGATATGGTTATGGAGGACCTTGTTGTGGAATTTCCCCTTCCTTTTATTCAATGAATAAGGTTTCAAAATTGTTCACACTGCCTCTAGAATTCACATATTTTCTTGTCCCTTCCCTATTATAATTGGATTTAGTTTTTGGGTAGGTGGGTCCTTTTCCTTTCTCGCTTTCCTTCTCCTACTAGTTATTTGGGGGAGGTTATTGTCTATTGGATTTGCATCTCTTCTTTGCTTGTTTCCACTGTTATTTTGAATCTCCCTACTTTTCTTGATCCTCATGCTTTTTGGGGAAGTTTCTAGTGAAATGCCCATACTCATGGCATATTTTACATTTAAAGGGGAGTTGGCCATATTTGACTTCTTGATTACAGGACCAACTGTTAAGAAAAATATTTATTGTAGTGAGGAGGTTATTTCCAAGATTTACCTTGACACAAATGTGAGCACAAGAGAAGTTTTTTTTTTTAACGAGGTTGGGTAGTTCTAATGTTACCAAAAAACTTTGATGGAGCAAGCTCCCATTACAAAGACTATATCATGAAGAACCTCTAAGCCATGAGATAGGAATGAAGTCTCTTCTCCTAGGCTTGAATTCAGGGCTTCTTGAATTTTTTGTGAATTCTAGTGTAATTCCTAACAAACTGACCTACTAAAAAGAGAAATTTGCATGTCATGGATACTCTGCGAGATTTGTAGCCTGATTGCCCCTGATTTGACTGATTCTTCTTGTCATAATTTTTCGAGTTCTCTCCTTCGTTGCTTGAAGAGTTCTCTTCTTCATTTGATTAAGATCATGTGATTTGTTTGCTTGTTCTTCCTTTGTCTCTTCTTTTTGCTCCGAGTTTCACTGTGCATATTCGATTTTGTGTTGTCTGTGGTTCTTCTTTTTTGGCTACTGATTTCCACTTTCCTTTTGGTATAAACGGGGACTGTTGGATGTGTTAACAAATGAGGTTGTTAGGAGAATATCGGCCAAAAGAAGTTCACAAAGATTGGGGTCAAGGGATTTGCTGTGGGGATTTACCAGAGGCGCAAGAGGAGACTAGAGGAGCCCTCTCAAACGACGATCGTTGAGATCTACGGTTATCGGGATCGAACATGTCCGCGTGTTAACCGAGGAGAAAGGCGAGAAGAAAGGTGGAGGTGGTATATTGGGCAGGATATAGACCATAAGTGGTAAAAGGGAGAGATTTCCTGATTCCATTGACCGGGCAACACGTTGCATCAGAGGTTAGAGAATAAACCACTTTTTGGGTGAGTAATGTCCATGCTTGTTGACCGCCTCAAATCGGTGTAAGTCATCCAATCCTCTGTGTACAGATCGATGGTGGGGAAGGTTCATGCAGGTTTGAAAAGACAGGCTGATCTACGATTGTCAAATCGAGTGCCCGATCAATGGTCTTGAATTGATTAGAGATCAGAGAGAGGAAGGGACAACGATACGGAAAAATTTTAGGAGAGTGGGCTCGACAAAAAGAATAGAATCAAATGAAAGGTTTTTTGAAATATGAATAAGGTGCATAGGCCAGTTTTTCCTTTGTAACACAATAGAGTTGAAGTCCTTGCCAAAAACAAAGTTGTAGGGGTCCCACCTCTAGCTAGATCAATTAGGGATTGATATAATGAGAGGGGCAGATGAAGGGTGTAGGTGTTCAGAAGGGATTTGCGCTTGCTAATAGGAGGGAAAGAAGGGAAAAGAGAAGTACAAAGAGAGAATTCTAAATGAAAAAATGGTTGAGGGATTAAGATGAAGTCTACATGCTGAGGAGGGTAAACACTGCTACCTATTAGGGAGGACAGGGAGGGTATTTGACACCAAAGAATTAGTATAATATCCTGGAAAAAGGAGGTTTTCTCACTGAAATTTCTGCTGCAATTTTTGTGAAAGTGCCTTCTGTTCTTATAATGCTTTATCTCAACCTAGAACCTGCCTTCGATGAGGTAGATTGCAGAGTAGTTCTTGTCTTAATTCCTATTGTTGCTTAGTCGAGAGTCTAGAGTTTCATGCTTTTTCCTTTGCTTTCCCATGTTTTCCTGGTTGTTGTTGTAGTGTTGTGTCCTTTGATGGTTTGCGACTGCTATTTTTTGATTTATTGCTTTTCTCATTGTGAGATTTCCTTTGGAATTGATTAGCTTAACGCTTGTGGTTTTGTTGGTTGTTAATGAATAGAGCTATGGTATTCCTCCCGATTTTCACAAACATGGCCTTCATTTTATTTCACTGCTTGGTTTGCAAAATAATCTACCTGTTCATTGTGAATTCTCAACACATGTCTATAGGTTACATCGCCAGAACCTTCCAGGTTCTTCCTGATTCTTCTTAAGATTTTGTTCATGTGCTCATTGCTTGGTTTTTTGTTTCTTGCCATTGCCTCTATTATTATGGCTGAGTCACCTATTATGATGGGATTTTGGATTTCTATTTTTTTTATTATTCTTGTTCCCATCAACAAGTTGTATGCTTCTGCCTTATTATTTGAGATTTGTCCCAAGCCCTATTCATAAGTTCCATTTTCTTTCCCATTAGGATCTAATATGATTCCCCCTGCCCCTACCTTTCCTGCGTTATACTTTGAAGCCCCATCAAAGTATAAATAGTATCTATTCTAATTTTTCCTCCAGTTTGTCAGTTCCTCTTCACTCATTCTTATTTTCCAAATAACTCCTGTGCTTGTCTTCCTTTTTTCTCTTTGCCCATTATTATTTATTATGGCTTTGCTTAGCCAATCTTGCTCTTCCTATTGAAGACTTTGATAGTCTATTGGAGCTGTTCCTTTGACATTGAGTATTTCAGAGGTTAGACCCCATGTTTTTGAGAGGGTCTTCCCTATCCTTGGAATTTGATTTTTGAAAATGCACTTGTTTCTTGTCAACCAAATTTTCCAACAAAGAACCACTAGAATGCATTTACAAATCCTCTAAACTATGGCTTTTTTCATTGTTGTGTATGGGTAGGATTTCTCCAAGTTCTGAAGAAAATCTGGCAGGCGCTTTTCGAAATTTATTCCTATTTCCAAAGGACTTATGAGTTGCTGCCAGCATTCTTTGGCGAAGATACATTCTTGGAAAAGATGTTGAATGTTTTCGTCAGCCTGCATGCATAATGGACATCATGTTGGGCCTTGAAAGCCTTTTTTCCTTAAGTTTTCACTGGTCAAAATTCTCCCTTTTAAAAGATTCGAGATGAACATTTTAATCTTCGGCAAACTTTCTGATTTCCATGCTATTTTCCTAGAATCCCAATCTTGTTGATTTGGTTGTTCTTGGAGGATTTTATAGCCAGTCTTAACTGTATATTGTCCACCACTTTGGTCCTAGAGATATTAATCTTCCTCATCCTGGTGGATTGGTGCTGCCCCTTTTAAGAACTACTTGATTTTGCTCCATTGCCCTTCCAAGTCTGCCAGAATTGCTGAGATTTTCTAGTCTTGCCACTCATTTTGGTTCCAAATAGAGATTGAGTATACAGTATTGAAGCCTTTACCTTTCATCCACTCTTGTATGTCTTCAATTTCTGGATGAGTCTGAAGTGGTTCTTTCCCCATGATTTTGTCCTCCTGATTGAAATTGATTTTCCATTGCCTGGAATTTTAGAAATGTATCTACTCATTAATGGAATTGTTTTTTTAACAAGCTTCCAAACTTGGTACATTTTCTTATTGGGATATTTCCATTAAGTAATCTTTCCTTGGTGCCATCCATATATTTTGATAAAAGAGTATTTTTCCACCAGCTCTCTTTTCCTGTTATTAATCTCCATACTATTTTCATTCCCAGTGCTGCATTCATGAGCCCAAGTATCTGAATTGATAAATCTCCTTGTTCATAAGGGAGAGCAACTTGGTCCCACCTAACGAGGCTATATGTTTTGTTTTCTTGCTTCCCCCCTGCCACAAGAAAATTCTTAAGATGAGATCCATTTTTTTGTGGGCACTTGTTGGAGCCATGATTACTTCATATTGGTAGATAGGTAGTGCTGCAAGGAGTGCTTTGATTAGTATTACCCTTCTTGCCATGTTCATCCACATCATACCCAGCTTTGAATTTTGTTTTTCATTTTTTCAATTTGTTTAGTCCATATTTCTGTCTTCATGTTCTCTTTTGAAATTGGAAGTCCCAGATAGAATAAGTGTGTCCATTTTTCTTGAACAGGGATGTCTAAGATTTGTGAGATCCTTTGCATATTTTTTGGGGGGGGTGTTCCATCCATATATCCTACATTTTTCATTGTTTAGTAGCACAGCTAAGACCTATAAAAATTCATCCATAACATTTTTGAACCTCCTTGCTATTATTGTTCAAGCCCCTCCCAACAGCAAAGTATCATAAGCAAATAGAGAATGGTTTATTGTCTTAACTCCTTTTTCTATTCTGGTCCCTGTAATATTTCTTTCCTTTCTTTGGTTTTCCAAAGCCCTTCTTAAAGTTTCCGCCATTATAATATATAGGAAGGGAGAGAGAGGACAGCCTTGCCTGAGGCCTCTTATACTTTGAAAGAAGTCACTTGGCCTTCCATTTATGAGGGGGACAATCCAAGGAGCTGAAATGCATGCCTGTATGACTTCCATTATATCTCTTGAGAAGTCGAGTTTCTGAAGGACAACCAATAGATATGGATGGTTGACCCTGTCAAATGCATTAGCCATATCTAGCTTGATTATGAGACCTTTCTCTTGCCTTAGCATACTGGAGTATGCAACTTCCTAAACAATAATTACATTATCTATGATTTTCCTGTTAGGCACGAATCCTCCTTGGTTTTCAGATATGATTATTGGAAGTACTTTATTCATTCTATTTGCAACTATTTTTATTATTATATTATAAGAAGAATTGCAAAGAGAGATAGGGCAAGACCTGTTGAAGGTTGAGGGGTTAGCTTCCTTCGGGATTAGAGCAAGATAGGAAGATTTTATGTTGCCTCCTATTTTTTTTCCTAAAGACATTCTTCACCATTCTTAATAAATCCTTTTTGATGGTATACCAATGAGATCTATAGAATGTTATTGTGAAACCATCTGGCCCTGGAGCTTTGTTAGGGTGCAGGCTCCATATTTTCGCCACTACCTCTTCTTCCGTGGGATCCTTGCACATTGCAGCATTTTGTTCTTTTTTAATTTTTCTTTTGGTGTTCTTTAAGAAATCTTCACTCTCGACCATTTCTTCATTAGCTGAGAGTAAGCTTTTAAAGTGCTAATAGACATTAGCTGAGAGTAAGCTTTTAAAGTGCTAATAGACTACTTTTTTTAGTTCCTCTGCACCTCTAACCTCTTGGCTTTCAACTTGAATTTTTTCTATTTGGTTTCTTGCCCTTCCTATTTTCGTTGTGTTGTGGAAGAAGGATGTGTTTTTGACCCCTACCTTGAGCCACAAACTTCTGGATCTCAATATTGCATCCTCTTCTTCTTTTTTGTTTTCCCTATATATTTCCCATAAAATTTCCTTTTCTCTTATATAATCTTTCTTTCCTTCTTCTCTGTTTTCTTTTTCAATTTGCATGTTTTCCATTTTCTACTCTAACTCTTTTTTCTTTTCTTTTTTTTTAATTTCATTTGTTCTTTCCCATTCCTTTAATTTGGCTCTTACAGTTTTTAATTTTGTTTCCCAAATATACTAGGGTGATCCTGTTACCCTTGGCTCCCATGCTTCCTTGACTAGTTCACTAATTTATGTGTTGCTGTCCCAAGTTGAGTTGTATCTGAACGGGAGCTAACCCTTCTTTTCCATTTTGCCCATGACTATTGTCACCAGTTTATGGTCTGATGCGGTGGTGTGTAAGATTTTTGATTTTATGGAGCTATGAAATGCTACTATATTTTCTTGTATCATAATTCTATCCAGCCTTTCTTTTATGTTGCTTTTGGCCACTCTTTTATTGCTCCAAGTATATTTCTCGTTGCTTGGCGGGATGTCTATTAAATTGTGTTGTTCCATTATTTCTTCTAGAATATCCCTAGATGGGTCAGTGTGGTATGTTCCTCTGAAATTTTTTTCTATGCTTCTTACCAAATTTAAAGCTCCTCCTAGAATTATTTTCCCAACTTGTATTGCTTTTAGTGCTTCTTTTATGGTTGCCCAGCATTGCTCTTTTTCTTTGTAGTGATTTGGGGCATATATGTTTATAACATTGTACCTCTCTTTTGTGTTGATTTGCATTAGATCCATTTGGATCCAATGTTGATCTTTTTTGTATTTTATTAACTCCCAGGTTCCTCTTTTCCATATTGTGCAAATACCTCTAGACGCTCTTGTTGCCTGTATTGCTTCCCCTTCATAATTTCTGAATTTCTTTTTTATATTTTCAATTTCTTGTTTGTTTTCTTTTGTCTCCTAAATCATAAGGATATCTAGAATTTCTTTTGCTAGAATGTCTCTTGTGGCATTTTCTTTGACGATTGATCCCATTCCTCTGCAATTCCAAGAGAGCACTATCATTATTTACTTGTTGGGTGATGCATGGCTCCTTTCCCTCTTTGGTGGCTCTTTTCATTATTTCCTGTGTTCCTTCCTCAAGATGTTTCCACAGGTTGTTGCGTTCCTAACACCATTTCCTTTGCTGCTGCTTCATCCCTAATTTCTTTGTTTGTCTTTCTTCCTGCTTTCTTTTGATATTCTACATTTGAGCGTGCTTCTTTTGACTATTTTCTCGTTAGAATTCTGTCTACTGAGGGGGGGAGAGGGGTGTGAGAGTTTGGTGCCAAAGGGGATGCAGGGGGGCTAGGGGTGTGTTGTGGGGATTTGGATCTGGATCTAGATCTAGATCTGATCTTGTTCCAGGGGACGGGGAGCTGAAGGGTCCAGAGGCTCAAAAGGGTTAAGGTTGGCAAGGGGATTGTTATCTTCTTTGGATGATGAGGGATGGAGATCAGAGGATGTGGAGGGCTACAAGGAGGATAGATTTGGTTGTTTGTGGACTGTCTTCTTTCTTTTAACCTGTTCCCATTTATTTTCCGGATCTTCAATATTTTCATTTTTTTTTTTTTTGTACATCTATTTGCAAAATGACCATATTCATGACATACCTTGCATTTAAAGGGGATTTGTTCATAATCCAGCTATTGTATGTGTGCCCACTAGTCCACTTTGATTTTGATGGCTTTTGGAAGCCCTTTCTCAAGATCCACTTCTACACAGATTCGGGTGCAAGCATGCATATTTTCCTTTGGCTCGCATCTATCTTTATATTTCCCCACTGCATTTCCTATGGCTTTGACTGAGTCTTCCCCCCAACAGTGAAGGGGAAGGTGTGGCAATCTAACCCAGATGGGGAAAACATTGGGTACATCCATTTCTGGGTCAAAATCTGGCATCCATCTGTTTAGATACAAACCCCTTGTATACATAAAATAGGGTCCGGATCCTCTTTGGTTTCAAGGTGGAAGGTATAGCAACCTCTTCCACAAAACATGATTGATATTTTTCCATCTATTAACGTGGTCTGGTTCCTTTATACCCATCTTTGCACAGTTTTGGACGATGGCCATAACCCTGTAAACTACCCCACTAGTCCATGTTCCAACAAGGAAAGTGCTGCTCAACGGGGGAGAGCAGGAGGAAGTGAGATTTCAAGGATGTCTTCCAATCTTTTAACGAACTTGTTGACTAAAGATCTATTCTTTGCCAGGCCTATTGCAGAGATGAGAGAGGCAAAGGCTTTTGTTGTTCCGTCATTTTCTTGATGTTGGTCTGAGAGAGGCTCTTCATCCTCTGAGGCGTCCATAGAGCCCAAACCCTAGCAGTAGGAGGCTGCTGAGGGGTAGCTGTGAGGCTTCTTGTGTTGTTCACTAGCTAGGGCTGTGTATCTCCTTCATCTAGAAGAGAATATGGGCACAGGATATTCATGTCAAGAATCCTGCCGGAAGGGAGAAATTGTTTTGCGTATATGTGTTTTATGTGTTATGCTATCGCATTGTTTATTTTCTATGTTTTAGAATTCATACACAGGTAATTTCTATATCGGGTTAAAACCTACATTTGGTATAAGAGTTGTTTTGGCTTCAAGGGGATGCATTTGTTGCTGAGGGGTTTCACTCAGGCCTGTGGTAGACCCTGTACAGTGGGTGATCTACGGGATCGATTCTGGTGGTGAAAGAAGATGGCGAGAAGTGGAAAGATAGAGATAGATAAATTTAATGGTCAGAGTTTTGAGTTATGGAAACTCAAGATGGAGGATCTCTTTGTGGATAAAGATTAGTTGATGGTGGTAGATTTGAGTACTAAACCATTGGGAGTGTCAGATGAAGAATGGAAGAAGTTGGATCGGAAAGTAAAGAGTAAGATTACTGAATGTATTAAGGGAAGCTAAGGTGAAGGCTTTCTAGGACAAGTTAGGGACTTTGTACCAATCCAAGTCTTTGGTGAATAAATTGTTCCTATGGAAAAAGCTATATAACCAGAGGATGAAAGATGGAGACTCGGTGACAGAGCCTCTGAACACATATAATACTATGGTAAGTCAGTTATTATCTGTTGATAAAAATTTTAGATGAAGATAAGTGCATCAGTTTGTTGTGTTCTATACTAGATTCGTGGGATAGTCTGGCTATTGCAATAGGTAGCAGTGCAACTTCCTTGCATTTTGATGAAATAGTCTCATCCTTGCTGACGAAGGAGATGAGACAGAAAAATATGGAGAGCTAGAAGGGTGATTCCTTGTCTGTGCGAAGAATGGTCCTAGAACAGAAACAAAAATACATCATCAAGTGGGAGATATAAATCTCCAGGAAAACCTGTAAAGGTGTGCTGGAAATGCGGAAAGGAAGGGCACTATAAAAGGGATTGTAAATCTAAAGCTCCTGACAAAGGAAAGGGATCTGATGATGCTCCTTCTACAGAAGCAAAAACCACCTCAGATGAAGGTGGGGATGTGTACTTGGCTTCTTCAAGTACACATGTAGATCATGACGCATGGTTGATTGACTCAGGTGCATCCTTTCACTTCACTCCCTATAGAGAGTCATTCTATGAGAATGAGAAATATGATGGTGGTGATGTCTTCTTGGGGGATGACAGGAAGGATAAAATCATTGGTCACAGAAACGTTAATTTGAATTTGCAAGGTGGAAGGATTATAACACTTCTGGGTGTTCTTCATATTCCTACATTGGCCAGAAATCAGATTTCTATAAGCAAGCTTGATAATGCAGGTGTAAAAATAGTTTTCGAGAAGGATAACTGTAAGATGGTTCAGGGAGCATTGTATTGATGCAGGGAGTTTGGACTGGAACTTTGTATAAACTATAAGGTAGCACTATTGTTGATGGGTGCAATAGTTCTGTGGTTCCTGAAAGTGGAGCAGAAAATCTAGTGGTCTCTGGAGAAAAGACAATTCTATGGCATC
>APFE030350157.1:50219-147044 GCA_000404065.3 Pinus taeda
AAGAAGAAAGATCCTTGGGTGAAAACCTTTCTGAGGCGCCCAAGGCAGGTAGTAGGAGTGAAAACCTCATTGAGGCGCTCCTGTTGTCTCTCTAAAAAAAAAAAAGGAATGAGAATAAAAGATCCTTGGGTGAAAACCTTTTCAAGGCGCCCAAGGCAGGCGGTAGGGGTGAAAACCTCATTGAGGCGCCCCTGTTGTCTCTTAAAAAAAAAAAAAAAAGAGAGAAACAAGAAGAAAAAAAATCAGCTGATCTTTGAAAGTTTTGAAGTTATACAGCGCACAAAAGGAGGACTGTCAACTCAAAGACACGGGTTTCTATCAAGCTACCAGACAGCCTCTCATGGACATCCACCATGAACACTCATTTTTTCAAAGTTTGGGCACAATCGGATCATGGTTTGGCCTTCTACAGGAAGCTAC
The DNA here is from genome assembly GCA_000404065.3 of Pinus taeda. Classification (NCBI taxonomy): domain Eukaryota; kingdom Viridiplantae; phylum Streptophyta; class Pinopsida; order Pinales; family Pinaceae; genus Pinus; species Pinus taeda. The sequence continues at coordinate 50,640 of APFE030350157.1, forward strand.
AGGACTTTCTACAGCAAGTTCTGTATTTCTACATGAAACTTCCTGTAGAACGTTTGAGTGGGCCAGAATCAAATACAAGGAAATATTTGGAGCTTTAAGTCAACTAAGGGGGCATGCAACCACCCTTTTCTGTCATCCCCCACTCGCTCCACCTCTTTTCACTACCACCACTCCAATCTGAGCAAGCATACCTGCACATGCAAAGATAGCTCTGTTTTTCAAATAAGGGAAATTGTATTTCTTTTCAATTTCAGAAACAAGGTCTCCTGAGACTCAAGCGCTCACCTATTAGGCGACCTCAAGACCTTTCACCTGTGCAATAAGAGTCGAATTATGTTAGCATGCACCCCAGGAGGAGAAACAGCGACAGGATGTCCTACAGGAATCATGTAGCAGCTGATCCAGTTGGAGTACCTGCCACGAAGACACCATCAGCTCATAGGATCGGTGCATGCCATGCTCGCCACCAGAGGAACAGGTCTCCAAGACTCCCAGCTAGCAGCAGCCAATGCAGGGAAGCCCTAGCACCTGACCACAGAGCAGCAGCACGCGGATCCGGCATCCATCATCTTGAACCCTGGAAGAAATCACGTCCATGGCCGCACAGGTAAGTAACTAACCTTATTTCGTCCCATAGCATAAACTATACTCTGAATGTGCACAACTTTGAAAATGGGCGGATTGAACAAGGCTGGTTGCCGCTCAACTGGCCACCACAGCTCGTCAAGCGGCCTCGTAGGATCCGAACTAGATCGATTGTGCAAGAAGGGTGGATAATTGGCACGTGGGAAATGTCCAGTCGGGAAGAAGCAGAGGTATGACAAAATTGGCGGCGATAACTCCAGTGGAGAGAATTCGGCGGTCAGGGGCACGCTGGGATATGATCGCGGTGACGTCGGCCAACGGACCATCAGGGACAGCTCAACCCCGTGCCATGAATTCCGCAGCAATTCGAAATCGGCTAGTGGATTCTTATGACGCACTGCAGTCATTTATGAAACAACCGTTTCCCAGCCAAATGTGCCTCCTCTTCCTCTGCAAGTGGTTAACCCGAAGTTTTCTACCTGTTCAAGCGTCCTGCTGCCGCTCAGACTGGTCCTGCGCTACCGTAAACTCCTCTGGAAGCCGAGAACGAATTTCTACAGGAAAATGCACTACAGGAAACGCGGCATCCGAAGCAGTGCAGACTGTTCATGTCGAGGGTGGCGAATTTCAGAGGTAGGCAGAATTTAACCTCCCCATGCAAAGAAAATTTCTTTTCAAAGGTGGTGCAATCGACGTAGAAAAGGGGTAGGAAAATTCAAGTGAAATTCTATCTAATTTGATATATGCGTCGCTGCTAAAATCGTCGTAGTCATCTGCATGAGAAAATTTCTTCACGCATGAATGAAAATTCCTTCCTATAGAGGGTGATACCCTGCTGAAACACTGTCAAAACTGTAACTTTTATGCCACTGCATGTATAACGGAGACGTAGCTCTGCGCTCCGAGTGGAGATTCTCGAAATCCTCCTTCTGTACATCTGAGCAGGCAAATTCAGTAGGGTAATCGACCAAAGGTATCTTTTTTTCCGCTCTAAGGAAAGAATCCGCCCAGAATTCTCAGTCTGAGAGCGCAAACACAAAATTTGACCATGCCGAGTGGGTTCATTCGAAAGGAACCGTCAGACTCAAAGAAGTTACAGGGTACCCCTGAGGTGGTAGAACTGTTATCCCATGCACAATGGATGTCATTTTGTGATAAGCTCCAGGGGCACGATGATGAAATTACAGAAGAATCCCTTCGGTCCCTAGAGCTGAAGTCAAAAACATTGGCCATCATCAATTTCAGGGGACTGACCCTCAGACTCACACCGCAGCTCATCAGCAGGGTGACTGATCTTCCAATGGGAATCCCGTGGGATAAGGAGGAAAGGAAGCTGGGTAAGAAGGCTAAAGAAGAATTCTTCTTGCCTGAAGAACAATTCTCAGAGGATAAAAATGGAGTGTGGAGGACTAGCCTACAGTCGTTCTGGAGTGAAGTCAGCCTCCAAATTATGAAGTATATCACGTGCAAGGGGCGGTTTAGTATCATATATGGTTATCATTTTCGGCTGCTCACAGAACTCAGGCACCACATGGACCTCCCCTCGGAGCAGAAATTGAGCATTCCATACTTCCTTTTGCAGTCCATGGCTGAATGTGCCACCAAACTCAGAGAAGGGACATCGGACCAGCTAGCACATCATGGGCTTATAAAGCTCCTCGTGGAAGATGCACTCCACACTTTCACTGTCCCACTCTCATGGGAGATTTTTTGGAATATGTCAAAGGATGATGACATCCGAGTTTTAGATGAGGAGCTCACTTCCTCCAGCAGTGAAGAGAAGGAGCCTACTCAGGCCGATAAGAAGACCAAAAGACAGGACACCCAGGGCAAAGCACCCAAGAAGGAGCAAAAAGGAACACCAACAAAGAAAGCTGCCAAAACAGGGGATGATGGGATTGCCCCAACGCCCAGAGAAAAATGACTACAAAGCAGGGCAGAGCGGACTAAGAAAGTCTAGGACAGTAAGGGCACCCCTAAGGCTACCTTGGCCAAGATGAAAGAAAAATTTCCCGCGGCCAAGCAAGCTAAAACTGTGCCCTCGATTCCTATAAGAAAACAACAAAGTAATCCTACAGGAAAGCAAAAAAGTGCTCCTACAGGGAAGCAACAAAGTGCTCCTACAGGGAAGCAGCAAAGTGCTCCTATAGGGAAGTAGCACAGTGGTCGTACAGGAAAGCATCAGAGAATTCCTTCAGGAAAACAGCAAGGTCTTTCTACGGGAAAATTGAAAACGGCTTCTACAGGAAGCCAGAAAGCAACCGCTACAGGACTTTCTATAGGAAGTTCGAAAGGAGAACAACAGCAGGAGAAATCGGCTGAAATCCTAGCTAGGGAGGCAGCAGCTGTGCTAGCCACCCTAAGTACTCCTCCCAAGCCAAAAGAGAAACGAAAAAGGGAGACTCCTCTGTATTTCAAAGCAAGAAGGAGTGTGAGAATTAAGACTAGCAGACCCCAGCCTCCATCGAAAGAACCAATCACTATTGTGGATACCCCTACCACGCCAAGGGATAAATCCCCCTCCAAAGCCTCCATTACTTATGAGAGGGGGAGCCCAAAAACATCTTCATGGAAGGACAGAGTGGAGAAAATGAGCTCACAAGCCTCTCTATAGGAAACTCTGGCTAGGCTGAAGGAAACTGAGCAGATGGAGGAGAAGGCAGTTGAGTCACCACAAGAGGAGGAGGGAGCAGCCAAGTCACCACCAAAGGAGGAGAAACCTGATGTTATCATGGAACCAAGCCCACAACCCAACTTGGGCTCTTATTATAACTTTTTGGAAGCAGGCAGAATTATTCCCCAAAAGTTTACAGTGCCACTGTTTTTAGCACTAGAAGAAGAACGGGTATGAACCCACACGTGGATGAGGATAGCTAAATCTAAGGGAGTAGCGAATATTGGGCCTCTAGAGGAAAGGTTCAAGGAAGCACAAAGGGAGCTGGCAAGAGTAAGGCATGTGGAAAGCTCCCAGCACACCAAATTGAGAGAAGAAAATGAGCTGCTCAGACAATAGCTCTAGCTGCAGGAACAAGGGAAAGAAAAGGGAATGGCATCCAAGGATCCCTCAGCAGAGCCTCAAGTGAAAGAAGAGATGCAAGCTGATCTTGAGGAGTTCAACCAGCAACTACAAGAAAGGGGACTGCAGGCAGATATTGAGATACAATCACTAAGGCAACACGTGTAAGAAAAGGAGGCACAACTGGCCTGCATGGCCAGTTGGGCAATGGAAGCACTACAATGTAGGCAGCCGGCCAAATCTTATGGCTTGTACCTCCGGGACTAGTGGCTGCAGTTCCAAATTAATACATTGGCACAGAGGGGTATCTCTCACATCCAAAACCCCCAGCAGTTCATAGATTTATGTAACACCAGTTCCTCGAAAGATAAGGCCAAGCTCTCAGAGTTTTACCTCCATAACTTGGCCCTTCCAAACATCACTTCATGGGACCCTAACACAAAAGTAGGGGAAATGCAGCTGATGGCAATGACCTCATGGTTAAACCACAAAGAGAAGAGAGTAGTTAAGGTCAGGAATGTCATGGACCGGGAGTTACATGAACCAATTCTGATTAGAGCAGAGCCAGGGGACCCCACAACACTAATATCCACTAACCAGCACGTAGAAACCAATTTTTAGGGATTATTAGAGTACATGGATTGTCAGGCCCAGGCCATAGCACACTTCGAGGATATGGATAGGTTACTTGGGGATAATTGTGTTCATGCTTGCACCCGTAGGTGGAACACATTGTCCCAGAGCCTCAAAATTCGAGAATATCACACTCCACCTCGGATGAGGGAGGCTTTGGCACGGGTACCTCTCTACAAGAAGTCTATGCAGAACCTCCAAGCCAGTTGGATAGGCCTTAAGCTAAGTCCACCCTTGCTATTGGGATTATTCGAGGGAGGCTCAGAAGAGGAGGAGCATAAGAAGTGGGAAGAAGTGGAGAGGAAGGCTGGATTTCATGACAGTGTGGAGGACACTACTTCAGAAGCCTAGGATGTGAGAGTGGCCATCAAAGAAATGAAAGACGAGGAGCTAGACTAGTTTCTCAGGGATGAGCAACCCTTTTAGCAGGGGGGTGATGATGAGCCCCAAAATTGGTAACAATTTGGGCTCATTTGGCCTAATTTTCATTTTTCATCCCTTGTTCAAATCCATCATTTTCCATAGTTTATGCATTATTTTTAGTATGTTTGTGTCTTTGGTACGAATAGGGGAAGTTACTTTTCCTAGGTGGTTAACACGTGTCTATTTCAGGTTTTTGACATATATTGGAGCAAAGTCAAAGCAATCATGAGCTATAAGGCAGCCAAGCCTGAAGGGAGGACTTGAAGGAGAGGTGCCTACGGCATTCAATGACCCTTCCTCGACATCTTCACCTCCAACTCCGAGCTCCAAAGAACACCAAACCGAATCTAGAAGGCAGCCAATCAACATTTAGAAAGGGACTGTTTGAATCACAGTTTGAAAGCCAAGTTCCACAGATTGAGGAGGCCAGCTAGGTCCCTCATTATCTATAAATTTTGAGGCCTCAGCCTTCGTAAAAATACTTTTGAACCTATTGTGTACTTTGCACCTCAGTGCTGCAGCTTTATTTTGTTCCTTTGTAGCCATTTTTTCCATGACTGTTATGATCCTTTTTTAATAATGAGAAGCAGTTTGGTTTCCTATCAAATCTGAGTTTTCCATAGGAGCCAAAGCTCTCAAGGTTGGGCCCAACCTGAGAGCCTAGGACCTCCTTTCTGTACTATTGATTTTCCTTTACGTATCATTGTTTTTCTCTTTTATGCATTTGAACACATTGCTGTTAAGTAGATTTCGTTATGATGTTGGAATAGATCATTGTTTATGAATGACTTTGGTTTAGATGTTTTGGTAGGATAATAATAGTAAGATCTCCAAGGAAAAGAGACAAATACACTCCTGGTTTCACCTCGACCTTATTGGATTTGGGGCTAAAATTGAGGAAACAGTGTTGCCTCAGAAAAACACTAGTTTGTTGTTTATGCAATCTTTTAGTGTGCTTGTTTTATTTGCAGAGATTAGTCATGGGTTTGGACATCTGAAATGTTTCTTTACATAGATGGTGTACAAGGTTTTCTTCCCAAATAAAGTTGCTGCTCATTTATGTTGATTGATGGATAGAATAGACTAGTTTAGGATTTGATCATTTGCAGGTTTTTGTAGAATTGATCAAGGCCCACCATGCAGGGCATCTTCTTCCTTCATCCATCCTCCCAAAGCATCATCTAAGCCTCTTGTTCTGTCTCGTAGCTAAGCTGCCCTTTTCCCATCTATCCTTTGTGTCTACGAAACCTTACCTCCTTGCTCATCATTGCCTTAGCCATCTTCAAGCCAAGTCATCCTTCTACACCTCTTCACCGAACCACCCACCAGTCCTTAGGACATTTTTAGACCCCTATCCTACCTCTAGATCCATCCATGCACCTTCCCTCACTCATCCACCTCCTAAAAACCGACTTCCAAACATCCTGTAGAAGTTCTGAAGTTTCCTGTAGAAATTCTGAAGTTTCCTGTAGAAATTCTGAATTTCCTGTAGAACCCCTGCAGACTTCCTGTAGAAGCTCACAAGTGAGATTTCCTGATAGCCAAACCTTGTGAGACTCTGGGGAAGAGTGTTAGGAACTCCTTAGACCCCCTTTGAGCCTCTCCAAACATTTCCAAGCATTCCTCTTCCTTGATCCACTCCTGCACAGTGAAGCACAGTTCAAGCATATGCATGTGAAAATCGACACTTAATCAAGAAAATACAAAAAGATACTTTCTAGGACAAAAGTAGTCTAAGACATATGCATTTTCCCTTTTTGAAGTCAATGGCATCTCATTCAGTAGTTTGCATTCTCATTTTTTCATCCATAGAACTAGCTGGTAGAATTAGGGTTTGCTAGGGTTTGCATTTCTATTTGGCTTTCAGTCTCTTTTCGTAAGTAGATTAGCTCCCCTTTGAGTTAGCTTTCATCCACCATTTAAAAGCTTCTTCTGAGAACTTATAGAAGTTGGCTAAAGCCCCTAGCGGACTTGTGCCAACTGACCAAGTGACAGCTGCGACAAGAGCTAGTACTTGTGCATACAGCATCGTCGCTTCCAAGTTTATTACGAACAACCGGGTTGATAAAAGTAAAGAAGGGAGTTCCAGGAGTTGCAGCATTATTGCTACAATACTGGAGCCCACCATACTTCATGGTAAAGGTATGGTAGAAGGTATGACTAATAACTCTCTGGATTTTGATTTCTGTGAAAATTGTGTATATGGGAAGCATAATCAAGTCAGTTTACCCTCTCGTGGTAAGAGAGCAAAATAGATATTAGAGCTTGTGTACAGTGATGTATTTGGAACTGTGAAGGTTCCATCACTGGGTAAGTCTATGTAGTATGTATCATTTGTAGATGACTTCTCAAGGAATACATGGATATATTTCCTCAAGAAGGAATCTAAAGTCTTTGATAGGTTTAAAGAATTTAAGACTCTAGTGGAAAACTAGATAGAGAAGAAGATAAAGGTGTTGAGGATAGATAATGATGGAGAGTTTTGCAAGAAGGAATTTGAATAATTCTATAAGAAGTGTGGTATAGCATGGCCAAAGACTACTCCATACACACATGAGAAAAATGGAGTGGCAGAAAGAATGAAAAATATGTTGATGGAAAGGGCAAGAAACATGCTCAGTGGTGCCAGGTTAGGATAGGAATTCTGGGTAGAGTCAGTGGAGACTACATGTTATCTAGTCAACAGATCACCTTCATCAGCGTTGGAGGATAAGACTCCATAAGAGGTATGGAATGGTAAGAAACCCTCTCTTTCAAATATGAGGGTATTTGGATGTGATGCATATGTACATGTTCCAAAGGAGAAAAGAACAATGTTGGATAGTAAATCTGAAAAGTGCATATTTATTAGGTATAAGGATGGTTTAAAGGGTTATAAACTTTGGAACCTAGTAACAAGGAAGGTTGTGTACAACCGAGATTTGGTGTTCATAGAGGTGAAAGATTTTATTGAACATGAATTCCAACCAAAGGAACCTGAGAAGATAAAGTTTGAGCTAGAGGACGAAGAATCAGACTCTACAGTAGAAGAGGAATCAAAAGTGAAGAGCCACAAACTCCTTTTGTGAGAAGATCAGTTCGAGAAAGAAGGCAGCCAGAAAGGTATAGTCCATCTTCTTTTTGTTTAAATTTTATTTATCTATTACTGATGATGATCGCAGAACTATGAAGGAAGCAGTAGATTCAGAGGATGGAAAACTCTGGAAAGAGGCCATGGTTAATGAAATGGCATCTTTGCACAAAAATGAGGCATGGGATCTGGTGGAGTTGCCGGCTAGAAGGAAACCCATTGGCAACAAATGGGTATTCAAGAAGAAGACAAATGCAAAAGGAAAGTTGGAGAAATACAAAGCTTGGTTAGTATAAAAAAGGTTATTCCCAGGTGTCGAGAATTGATTTTGGTGATATTTTTTCTCCTATTGCCAAGGTAGCTTCTATTAGATTACTTTTATCTGTTGCTGCCGCTTTTGATTTTGAGGTAGAATAGATGGATGTGAAGACAACATTTCTTCATGGGGATCTGGAAGAGGAGATGTACATGAAGCAACCTGAATGCTTTTCGATGAAGGGTAATAAAGAACTGGTATGCAACTTAAAAAAGTCTTTGTATGGGTTAAAATAGTCACCAAGGATGTGGTATCAGAAATTTGATACATTTATACGGGGACTTGGCTTCACCAGAAGCAAAGTATATCATTGTATGTATTTTAAATTAATTGGTGACTGTGTTATTTATATGGTCTTTTATGTGAATGATATGTTGTTGTTTGGAAATGACAGAAATTATCCAAGATTTGAAGACCCAATTGTCTTCCAAATTCAACATGAAAGATCTTGGTGCCGCAAACTATATTTTAGGCATGGAAATTAAAAGAGATAGGGAAAAGAGGAAGCTCTAGTCAAACCAGAGGAAGTATTTTGAGACAATACTACAGAGGTTTAATATGTAGGATATTAAATAGATGAAGGTTCCTATTCCTGTAGGTGTAAATTTATCTGTTCAATAGTGTCCCAATACACAAAAAGAGGAAGAGGACATGTCCCGTGTTCCATATGCAAGTGTAGTTAGTAGCCTGATGTATCCGATGGTCTATACTAGACCAAACATTGCACATGCCGTGGGAGTATTGGGCAGGTTTATGTCAAAACCAGGGAAGGAGCATTGGACAACAGTGAAGCGGGTTCTCGGGTAATGTGTGGCACTAGTGATTATGGTTTGTGCTACTAAGGAAGACCAGGATTAGACAGAGTTTTGGATATTCATGGCTTTGTTGATGTAGACTGGGCTGGAGATCTGGATCAGAGAAGATCTACGAGTGGGTATGTGTTTAACCTATTTGGAGGTGCAGTTAGTTGGATGAGTAAGAAACAATCTGTAGTTGCACTATCAACTACAAGGGCATAATACATGGTACCCACTCATGCAAGCAAGGAAGCAGTTTGGTTGCAGAGATTTTGTTCAAGTATGGGGTTAGTACAGGGAGCTATAAAGATAGACTGTGATAGCCAAAGTGAAATTTTCTTGGTAAAGAAGCCTCCTTACCATTCAAAGACAAAGCACATTGATGTCCAGTATCACTTTGTGAGGGATATGGTAGAAGAAAAAAAGGTGTTGCTAGTAAAGGTATACATTTTGAAGAATATTGTAGATGCATTGACAAAATATGTGAGCTCTTAGAAGTTCTCTTGGTGTATAGAAATAGTGGGCATTGCAGGGTTGGATAAATGATGAAGCTCTCCTGTGGAAAGAAAACAACAAGTGGGAGAATGTTGGGTTGTGTTATATTCTTTCCACAACTAGCCTACCTAGTTAATTAGGGGGGTAGAACCCCCCCTTCGTTGCGTTGATTGCGCAATGGGGGGGTCACAAGGGGTTTGAGGGAGGGGGTTAGCCCCCCTCTACGGGGTCCGGGGCAGCGCCCAGGGAATTTTCTTTTGGACCCTATATTAGGTGGGCAACCTACCTATGGTTTTGCGCATGGTTTTTGCACATGGTTTTGCGCACAATGGTTTTCAGTCCATGGTATTTGATGCTTCGGCATGTATATATATGTATTGTAACATTGAAAGGAAAATAATGAAAAATCAAGCTAGTAGTCCTGGTTTTAAGATCCAGGAGAAAATATCTGTGTATATGTGTTTTATGTGTTATGCTCTCGCATTGTTTATTTTATGTGTTTTAGAATTTGTATGCAGGTAATTTTTGTACGGGGTCAAAACCTACAATTCCAATGATGGAGGGGGGGTGGGGTTTTAACCCAGACTGAGACATATGTGGGAACATCACAGTCAGGGTTTAAGTCTGAACTCCATTGATCGAGATAGAGACGTTGCAATATGATGAAATATGTCTCACTCTTGAAGATTAGATCCTAATTTGACTTGTTATCAAAGAAAAAAGTGAAAAACCACTTATCGTGGAAGGAAGAGGTGATCTCTCATTGGATTAGTGGTTTCCAATTTTTTTCAATCCACAAGTGGACATACTAGGTACAGGGCTATAAGACCATGAACTGACCCACGAAACCCATTTTAGATAATTGGAGGGTGCATGATCTACACTGTGAGGCAGAAATTTATACCTCTAGGATCTCATCAAGTTTCTTGACAAACCTGGACACGGGGGATTTCTAAAGCTTGGTCCCATTGGTTACTAGGAGATTAAATGTAATGATTTCCTTATCTAGTGGGGCCGCAAGTCAAAGTGGTCATGGCTAACTTCCATGCCAAAATAATCCACTATAGTTGCAATAATAAGAAGCTTGGATTCATTCATAAAAAATTCCAATCAATAGAAGACGGATGAACCATGTTGCAAATGCATGGGAATAAAGTTGTTATGCGAAATATAGGTCTCTAGTGAGCATAGACACTTAGGGCCAATGAGAAAAGAAACAAAGCAAAGATAAGGATGAAACAAAAGTTTTGAATTTTAATTATAAATTGTTACTTCTTTAGGGTCACAATTTAAACAATGAGGAGTAAACTAATTAATGTATTTCTTCTTTAAAAGGGGCGAGTTTCAACTCCTAAGTGTTCAATTCACTCTTTAATTAACATGTATCATCCTTTAGAAGTTTAGTGGTAATTCCAATTAAGCTCTTCACTCAATAAATTTGCTAAAAAAATTCAAGAAGAAGGAGCTTATTTAAAATAAGAACACATTGTTAGTGAGGAACTGTAGATACCTCCACCAAGGCTATGGATGCTTGTTGGTAACAAACCAACACCAAAAAGGTAATAGAATTATTTGGATATTAAAAATAATACCCTAATCCTAGAAGTTGGATCCAAATTGATTTCTTTCTTGAAGTTCCTTGATAAAATGAATTTATTTTTCATATATTATTAGATGTTATATCCCCATGAAAAAGGTAAGGGGTTATTTCTAAATCACTTATAAAAAAATGCTATGGGTATTTTTGGGTTATGTTCTTGCTCTAAGTTGCTCATTACTTGAATTTGATTGGTTTTGGATCAATAGTATAGGTAGAGATGTTATTTAGATCCAATGAATCATCATTTGCTCAGTACACACCACAACCTACAATTTTAAAATTTTGGGTACCACCCTTTTGTTGATTTCTCAAGTAATTTTGAGCATGTTTTTCTTTGGCTAAATATATGCAATTAATAAAGTTTAGCAGTCATCTTAGGCATGATAAAACAAAAAAAATTATAAATTTTAATGCCAAGTTTTGAAATAAAATGATTTGTATTGGCGAAGTTGAATTAGTCTTCATCCCCAAATTGAATCGGTTAACTAATAGAAATAAAATTTGAAAGTGTTGATAGAAAAGAAGTGTGAGTTCACTAATGGAAAATTTTTGGGAAGTGCAAGAAAATTATTGAGAATGATGAAGAAAGGGAAAATATGTGTTAATATATATAAACAAATTCATAAACAGATATAAAAGTTCATTTGTGCATCAATAAAAAAAGAAGTTTGAATGTATTGGTGGAATGGTTTTTTGAGTTCATTGATGTAAAATAAGTTGAAGTTCACAGATACAAGCAAACGTTTATGCATAAATAGGGAAATTTTAGGGATCACTAATCCTTACAAAAATGTGAAAGGATAGCATTCTAGTGACCAGCAACCATCAGTAACCCTAAGTTTTTATAACATAAAAGTTAAATGTAGAAAATCATGTAGATTCACAAACTCATGCAATGTACTAAAGCACAAGACAATAATCTACTTCTAATTTCAACTAGCGGAAGCCAATAGATCGATGAAAACAATATGAACAAGAAGAAGATAAATCAATGGCACATAACACATGATGTATCTGGGGAAAGTCACTACTCAAAATCCCGCTATCTATATTGCATATATCAGAAATATGAGTGAAGATACAAAGCTTATTCTCACTAGAACAATTCCACACAAGTATGCTAAACTCTCTCAGCTCACAAGATAGATCTTGGAAAACACTTAGCCAATTTTGCATCTCTCCAAGCCCCTAATCTCTTCTGTAATTCCTAGGATGAATAAACTGTATTTAAAGGGAATTCATGCTTCCAAAACTATATAATCCAAACATAGGGTCAATCTCTAATGCATGCCTTATATTTACACTCCAGTAAATAATACAACTGCTAGTACATTGTCCTTACACCCTAGTCTCAACTAGGTCTTTCTCATAATCGACATGCATGAGTGTTTGATGAGAGAATCTTCAGTTAACTAGAGTGACAATTGTGGATGCATTAGTGCACCAACTGAATATTAATCCTCTATTAGTTCCTCAAATAGTTTGGAACTAATTTAACTGAACTTAACTCAGTAAACTGAGTGATCTAATTTCAATCTCTTTTTAAACTCATACTGGACCCCTAAAACTTAGGGAGAACATATACATGATTGCATAAATAGTTCCAACTCGAAATTCCTAAGTTAACTAAGTAAACTTAACTTAGTTAACTATTACAAGTAGCCATGAGAAAAGCATTACAATTTTAATTCACAATTTAATTCAAGGACAAATTAAATTGGAATTTCTGGATTCTATTTTTAACATTTATTATTTCTATTTTCAACACTCCCACTCAGAAAGAAAGGAATTCAAATCGATCCTGATCCTAAACCTTTTGAATGTTTTGCATGCAACACTTATCTCGAGTGTTGTTGCTACAACAACTCCTCAAATTAAAAACGAATCCAACCTGAATCAGTATGATGCATCTGTTATCAAAGTCTTCGACTGTTACTGCCTCTGTCGACTAAAAAATATGGGCTTCTGTTGACTCTTCCTTTCTGCACTGTTTTCAATCCTTCTTTGTGCTCTTAAGTATCTAACTACTCTAGCCTCTACCACTCTAATCTCTGACTACAACAATCCCATGTATTTCTCCTGCTACTATGTACTTTGGGCTCCTGTAGCAAGGCACGATCCATGAGGTAAAACCTCTCAATGGACCCTGCCCAATTTTAGCCCTCTTGGGACTATCACTTCACATCGCCCCACCTCACACCTGGAGGAATGGCTGCATGTGCTCCCACTACCCACTTGGCTCAAAATTTCCCTCTACTGGAGGTCTCTGCATGAATGGATGCCTCCACTCGGTCTCCTCTCAACTTTTCTAATTGTGGCTGCTCCACAATTTTTTGAAGCTACTTTTGAGGCTTCTTTTGGAGCTGCATGTTGAAAGGTAATTTACTCTCCCTTTCAACCACCAAGTCTCTAACCTTTGCCTTTCTCCTCAAGGCTTTGCATGCATATTATACCTCAAGTGTGTATAGGTTCTTGGTCATCACACTAATCTGTTTCATCTGTCTCACCATCATGAAATTTTATAGAAAAAGAGATGATTTTAAATCAACAATATCTCCCTCATCCGAACTCTGATTCGGCTGATTTTTTTATTTTTTTATTTAGGTACTTTTACAAAATGAATCCACAGATGCTATTTGTTTTTGAAAATTTCGCATAAAAAATTTTAGATCTTCTTTGCAAAATCACAGCCCAAAAAAATATGGGTCTAATACCATGTAGAAAATTCCGACAAAACAAATCTAGCTCTGATACCATGTAGAAAATTTCTACAAATCTGGCTTTGATACCACGTAGAATTTCCTACAAATCTATCTCTGATACCATGTATAAAATCCTATAGACTCACAAGCTCATGGAATGTACTAAAGCTAAGGACTTGAATCTACTTCTACTTTCAACCAACAGAAGCCAATAGATCGATGAAAACAATATGAACAAGAAGAAGATAAATCATTCCAACATAACACAAGATGTATCTGGGGAAATCCACTGCTAAAAACCCGCTATATGTATTGCATATACCATAAATATGAGTGAAGATACAAAGATTGTTCTCACTAGAACAATTCCACACAAGTATGCTCAACTCTCTCACTTCACAAGCTAGCTCTTGGCCAACACTTAGCCAATTTTGCAGTTCTCCAAACCCCTAATATCTTGTGTAATTCCTAGGATGAATAGCCTATATTTAAAGAGAATTCATGCTTCCAAAATTGCACAAACCAAACATAGATCCAGTCTCTGATGCATGCATGATATTTACACTCTAGTAAATAATACAATTGATAGTACATTGTCCATGCACTCTAGTCTCAACCGGGTCTTTCTCAGAATTAACATGCTCTGATGAAGGAATCTTCAGTTAACTAGAGTGATACTTGTGGATGCACTAGTGCACCAACTGACTGTTAATCCTCTATTAGTTCCTCAAATAGTTTGGAGCTAATTTAACTTAACTCGATAAACTAAGTGATCTAATTTCCAACTCATTTTAAGCACATACTGGACCCCTAAAACTTAGGGAGAACATATACATCACTACAAAAAGACTTCCAACTCAAAATTCCTAAGTTAACTAAGACAACTTAACTTAGTTAACTATTACAAGTTGCTATGAGAAAATAATTACAAGTTTAATTCACAATTTAATTCAAGGACAAATTAAATTGGAATTTCTGGATTCTATTTTTAACATTTCTTGTTGCTATTTTCAACATTAAATGCAATGAATTTTTAAATTCATTCTTACACATCCACAAAGAGCTTCACTATACTTCCAAACATTTTATTACCATGAGTAAATCTTTCTTGGCATTCCCATTGTGGGTGATTTTCAAGATTTTACACTATGGATATATTTTATTCACCCTTCCATTATTTTCTTGTAAAATTTTATGTATAGGGAAGATTTCAGTGACGATTGAAAAGGTAAGAGATAAGTTTTGGTTGACCATGGCAGAAGGATTTATATTGGTTATTAGTTCATTGTTTCGGCATCTAAATTCATAATCAACATTTAATCCTATAAGATTTGGTAAATATAATAAAGGTTAAGGGGTTTTTTATCATCGTATCACCAATTTTTGAATTGTTAGTTATAAAAATCAAACTCCTCAAGCAATCTAACTATCATGAGTTTGAATTTGGCTTGTACTCTATGAGATTCAATCACTCTCAATAGGATTTGTTGTCTGTGAGAAGTTGAATTGATGCATTGAGGATATTGCTGCGAGTGTGATGAATTGGGTGTAATGAGCACATTGAATTTTCCATGTTCATGCATGTATGAGCTATTTTTTTTATCCGAGGTTAAATGTGGGTGATATTTATCTTATCAAAATTGTTTGTGTTTCCCATTCGCTTAGAATTATTAAGTTATAAAGATTGAATTTCAGTCTTTTTAGAGTGTTGTGAGTCTGAGAATTTGGTGGCATTTGCACCTACAAATTGGACATGGATACGTGTATTTATGTTAGATAACCCTCTATTCATGTTGGCTCTTAAGTGCTATGGATTTCTCAGTGGTTGATCTTTCTATGGATT
The DNA here is from genome assembly GCA_000404065.3 of Pinus taeda. Lineage (NCBI taxonomy): Eukaryota > Viridiplantae > Streptophyta > Pinopsida > Pinales > Pinaceae > Pinus > Pinus taeda. The sequence goes on from APFE030350157.1 coordinate 66,120, forward strand.
TGGGCACATTATCAATAATTCCTACTTGTTCTACAGACCACTAGCACAATTGCCATTTTTTGGCAATTAATCTTCTAGACATTTGATAGAAATTGCAAATGCTCAAGAAATCAAATTGAAATAAGGAGACACAAATTATACTCTACTAATATACAAAATGAAAATCACAATTTAGAACAACATGCATAGATATGAAAAAAGAAAAACCACAAGTACATAGTGATTTCTAGGGGAACCTAGTCGGGAAAAACCCCTTAAGCCTCTTTGCATTAATTATTTGAATAGAGAAACTATTACAATTGCATGCTAAGACTCTGAGCACCACCTGCAAAAGTAAACATGTTCCTTTTGTTGAATGAGGACCTCTAGCCAATAATTAGCCAATTTATGACTCCTCCAGCCTCCTATTTATTGTGTAGTTCTGAGTTCATTCGAGATCTTAAACAATAGGGAATTCCCTATTTCCTTGAACAATTCCCAAGGAATTGATCTTGTGTCTGCATGCAAAAAACTGTACACTCAACTAGTATACAATTAATGTTACACTAGCCTTTGTCTCTTCCACTCTAGTTGAGAAATTTGAATTCCATGCATGTCTGGGAATTTTGGGTTGATTGATCAGTTAACTAAAATATCTATGAGTTATACTATTGTCTCACTGCACAACTTACCTTCAACTGACTCTATTAATTGTTAGAGGTCATTTAATCGAGTACAACTGAAAATAACTAAAGTAGATTGCTAAAATTTAGTAATCAACACATGCATGACTGTACTCCAAGTCCACTAGCTCAAATTTACTAATATAACTGAGAGACAAGAACCATACACACTACTTAATTGCCTCCAAGTTGTCATGCTAATGTGGAAAATCAATTTACTCAATTTGACTAAGGCTAAAGTCAAATTAAGCCTTCTTACTACACTTTCTAATACTCCCTCTTAGCAAGAAAGAGATATTTCACCACCCCTATGTTGCACCTGTGGAATTCAAATTTACCTCTTGAAAATTCCATTGTTAAGATGTCAACATCTTGCTTCTCAGTTGGAATGTACTATAGAACATAATTCTCCTCTACAAATTGTCCCACAAATGATGATACCAGATATTAATGTTCTTGGACATGTCATGAAATACCATATTTTCAGAGAGCTTAATGAAACTATTATTATCAAAATATATCATTGTTATATAATTTCCTCTCTGAAAATATCCAAAAGTATTTTTCTCATCCATATGGACTCACATGCTACTTGACTTGCAACCATGTATTTAACCTTTGCTGAGCTAAGCACCGCATACTTTTGCTTCCTACTATAAGAGGAAATAGTTGCAGACCCAACACTGAAGATAACACCTAAAGTAATTTTCATTTCTGATGGACTCCCTGTCGAATCTATATCGGTGAAGCCTTGGAGCTTCACTCCCTCTATCCTCTTGTACCATAATCCATACTCGGTAGTGCCTATGAGGTACAATAACACATGCTTTTATGCCTTCCAATATATCTTGGTAGGCCTCATCATAGCTTGACTAAGATGGTTTACCACATATCACATCTCGAGTCTTGTATTCACAAGATACAACAAAGACCCCACAAGATTCCTATAAATGGTAGCAATAACCTCTTCAATTGAAGTGGCATTCTCGTTCCTCCAGTTTGTAGATAGAGGTGTGTCCATAGGCTTATAATTCTCCATGTGAATTTTCTAAAGTATTTCAGAGGCATACTTCCCCTGAGACACAAAAAATTCACTGTCACTTTGCCATACTTCCATACCAAGGAAGTAGTGCATTAAGCCCATGTATTTCATCTCAAATTCCCTTGCAAGATCCTCTTTGTAAGATTGGATCAATTTCTAATCACCTGTCAATATTAAATCATCAACATACAAAACAAGAATAAACAAGTTACCATCTGCGACAATGTGATAGAGTTTCACATTTGCTTCAATTTTTGTGAAGCCCAATCCAATGAGATAACTGTGGATCCAAGTGTACCATGCTTAGGGTTCTTGTTTGAGACCATACAATGCTCTCCTGAAACTCCACACAAGTGACTCCTGATCATATGTCTCAAATATTTTTGGCTACTCTATTTAAATTTCCTCCTTAACAACACCATTGAGAAAGGAAATCTACACATCCATCTAGTGGATATTCCACCCCATTTGCATAGCTAAAGAAAGAATTGATCTCATGGAGGAATACCTTGCCATAGGGAAAAATGTTTCCTCGTAGTCAACTACCTCTACCTGAGAAAATCCTTTGGCCAAAAATCTAGCCTTGTACTTCTCAATGCTCCCATCAGCTACATTCTTCACTTTGTAGATCCATATGGAACCAACCACTGATTTCCCTTCTAGTCTCGACACCACTTCCCATACATTGTTCTTCATGATGGATTCATATTCTTCGACCATGGAATCAACCCAAAGAGATTGATTCATATTCGTCATACCCCAATTCAATATGCATATAGAGATCTCTCTCCTCTAGGCTACTAAAAATTCCTTGCACCCTCAGATATGGAACAAGGCACCAGAATCATCATACCACACACTCCCAATAATAGTGCTAGACATGCATGCTCTTAGGGTGAAGTCTAATTCTAATTATGAAGTGATTGCTTCACCTCTTGCTCCTCTTGAAGGCTTCTTGCTAGACTTCTTGTGTGAACATTTTGTTGCATAATGCCCGTATTCATTGCAGTGGAAACATTTTATCTTGCTCAAGTTTTTCTTCTTGCCATTATTTTTCCTAGATTCATTTTTGCTTTGGGTATTCTTTCCTTTTAACTTCCTCCCCTTCCCAAGTAAGGAAAAAATATCTTCATCCTCTGCTCTAGATGATAATCCATCTCTAGTATTTCTCCTGATATCTACTTGAACCAAATTAAACCAAAAACTTTCCCAATTTGGTAATTTTTCCCTTCCATTGATAGATTCCTCGTAGTTGTGCTAAGATTTAGCAATGACTAGAATATGTATGTTCACCAAATCACCTTCTACAACATTATCCCCAACATGTCCAGCCTCATCTCGAACTTGAGTGAATTTGGAGAGATATTGTGGAATGGTATCATTTTTATGCATCCTGATGTTCCGTAGATTGTCTGTCAAGGCCATTTTTCTATGGTCACTTCTATTTTCGAATAGCTCAATCAATGTCTTCCACATAGAAAATGGTGTTCCTTTTCCATGGAGATTCGAGACCACATGGTCTCTCACACCTTCCAAAAGAATTATCCTGGCCTTTACAACATCCTTCTTCCATTGGGATAATTGTTGTGCATCAGAATGTTGGGGATTCACAATGTTAGTTTTAACATATTATAACACACAATTATCATCAATCAATGCTTCATTCCTTCCAGGCTATGAAATTCAAGCTACTCTCCAGGGCATACTCCAATCATAGTTCATTGAAAGACATTCTCTCGAATCTAAAGAAAAGATGCTAGATTGAAGCTGCAAATTTAAAATTCTTGAGGGAAAAATTCAAAATATTGGTTGTAATGTGATTTCAAGGCTCTGATACCATGTATAAAATTGATAGAAATTGCAATTTCTCAAGAAATCAAATTGAGATCAGGAGACACAAATTCTACTCTGTTGATATGAGGAATGAAAATTACAATTTAGAACAACATGCATAAACATGCAACAAGAAAAAGCACTAGTACATAGTGATTTCTAGGGGAAACTAACTAGGATAAACCCCTCAAGCCTCTTTTCATTAATCAGAAGAATAGAGAAACTGTTATATTGCATGCTCCAACTCTGAGCACAAGCTGCAAAAGAAAATTTGTTCTCTTTGCAAAATAAGGACCTCTAGCCAATGCTTAGCCAATTTATGACTCCTCTAGCCTCCTATTTCCTTGTGGAATTCTAAGATAACTGAAGCTCCTAAACAATAGAGAAGTACCTATTTCCTTGCAGAATTCCCAAGGAATTGATCTCCTGACTACATGCAAAAACTATACACTCAACTAGTATAAAATTAATGTTACACTGGCCTTTGTCTCCTCCACTCCATCTGAGAAATTTATATTACATGCATGTATGCGATATTATGGGCTTATTGATCAGTTAATTGGCATATCTCTGAGTTAGATTATTGTCTCACTGCATAACTTACCTTCAAGTGACTCTATTAATTGTGGAGTCCTACTGCCCATATGCTTTTGTTTGCAACCATGATCTCTCTCTCTCGCTCTCTCTCTCTCTCTCTGCCCCCAAGAATAAAACCCTAGCGGTATCCCTTGTGGTTTCTCATTGAAACTTCTGAGGAAAAAGGGATGGGTCTATGTGGAATTCCATGTTAAACCAATTAAATAAGGTCTTGTCACCTCCATGGACCTTCCTCCTATGCGACTTTCGTCTGAGTGGGCCACTTAGTGCCACCTCACCTTGAGACTATGCCTCCACTCAAATCTTCTAGGGTGTTGTCACCCGCCTTATCATTGGAGTGACGTGGAAATCCACTTGGACATTTTGCATGTTAACTCTGCTTCAACCAATCACATAGGTCATGCTCCCTTACACCTATGCAAGTGGGCCCCACTACATCTACCTTGCCCAAGGAATAAAATCTGGGTGGAATTGTACCTAGCTCCAAGAGAAATCACTAGGGTCAAGGCATCAAGGTGACAACAATGGCTTATATTGTTGGGGTGAAATCACACACTCCACGTGGATCCACTCCATGATTTCCATGTGTCAGCTGGTTATAGGCCACTTAGCCCCATGAAACTCTCAAATCTAACCAACACATGTCCTCCTTGCAGGGCTCCATGTCACCATGAGGCTACATCACCTACCATGCTGGCATGGTTTCCACTAGTATTAAACTTCATGGTAAGGTTTTAATTCACGTTATAAAAGGTTTCAAGGTCTTTCATCCTGTTACGCTAGAAGCCTAACAACGGACCCCACTATGCTATGTTGTCCTGATGGATAAACCCTAGCAAGGTTGTCCTAAAAGCCCCTCAAAAATATTCAGGGAAATACTTCTGGACACATGGATGCACAGAAAATTTTAAGACCCCCCCCTAAATTTACATGTATAATAAATGGGTGACTCTCCATGGTATATAGGAAAAATGGAAGGCGATTTTATCAATAATATGATATGTATATATAATTTTTTGGCGAATCTCTCACCATGCATGGCGAATATTTTACTCAATTATAAACTCTTGTGTTTATTGAATACACAAATGAAATCATTGCATTTCTTTAAAATATCTTTTGAAATCAAAATTACCGAAATTACATATCGATAATCTAGTGGGTGCAAGATAAAATTCACCCATGCCATTCACATAAAGCATGAGAAAAAGCCTAATACTATATATAAAACCAAGAAAAATTCAAATTCATCACTTCTAGGGACCTCATAACCACCCTGCCAATACACAAGTATGTTCCTATTTGCAATTAGAAAAAATACCCAAATTACAATATGTTTACTCCACTTCTAGGGACCTTGTAACCACCCTGCGAATACACAAGTATGTTCCCGTTTGCAATTAGAAAAATTACCCAAATTACAATCCGTTTACTCCAGCATATGCTGGAAAGTTATAGAACGATGACTAGTGCAATCAATCCATTCCTTTTAGCCCTCGATTTGTTTCAGTTTAAAACAGAAGTATACAATATACTTGTCCAATGTCTATGCTTTAACCATTCACCTTAAGATGTTTTTACAATATAATTTCCTAAGTCTATTTAATATCTTCATTATCATAAAAACCAACCTATATCCATCTTAACTCCACATCTACCACTCTTAGGGGGATGAAATCTATTTATCCCTCTGAGCACTTGTAGACCCAGAATTAAGATGGATCTAAGATAGAATTTCCCCTTTAAATAGTCTATGCTCACATGAATACCATGGGTCAATACCATGGGTTATCATAAACCTGGAGCTTAAAATTACTATTAGTAATTTATAAAAATTAATAAAATTAATAGTTGATTTTTATTTTATTTTTATTTTAACCAAGCTAAAATGTTTAACATACATTAAATTACAACATCCATTTTTACTCTTGATCCGATCAAATATTTTTTCACTCTATGCTAGTTTGTCTCTCCGTTGTTAGTAGATCCAGAGTAAAGATGGATCTATTCTGGTTTAATTCCCCCATTTAAATAGGTTACATTCCAAGTGAATACCATGGGTCAATACCATGTACCATTTTGGTGGATACCATGGGTCAATACCATGTGCCATTTTTATTTTTATTAATACTAATATTAGGGTTAATAATGTTTTTCTGCATGGTATTAATATAAAAAAAAATAAAAAAATGTTTTATTTGTTTTATTAATTTACCATACCATTCATAAATACAAGGTGACTTATGGAGTAAATATAATAATTTGTATTTGTTTACCATACCTTTCGCTTATTTATATTTTTATTAATTTACCATACCTCTTTTACAAATATGGTATTTCGCCCATAGGATTCACTTAAATAAAACCTCTTTCTTGAGCCTTCATAAATAGAACGAGGGTTATGGACTAAATATAAAAAGAGGTTTTATTTATTTACCATGCGTCTAGTTTATTTATATTTTTATTTATTTACCATACCTTTTGAGTAAGTATAAAAAGACATTTTATTTATTTACCATACCTCCACTTTACTTATATTTTTATTTGTTTACACCCTTGCATGTATATAATGTGACTTATGGAGTAAATATAAAAAATGCTTTATTTATTTACCATACCTCTCATTTATTTATATTTTTATTAATTTACCATACCTCTTTTATAAATATTGTATTTGGGCCTTTGGCCCATAGGATTCACTTAAATAAAACGTATTCTTGAAAATGGGCGAATGGAAGGTTGTAACTCCTAATTTCAAGGGCTAAATTTACCTTTTTTACCCTCTCCCTTAAAATAAAGTGGGCTATTTGAGGTGATTTGTATGTACTATGATACAAAATATTCGCCCACTAAAAATTTAAAACCCCTTAATTTCGCCAAAGGGCGAACATTCGCCCCTAAAATCACCCCTACATGGATGGCACTAAAATTTCAATGGCTTTGATCTTCCCCTTCTGGGCTCCCTTGGTTGTGGCTCCTGGCCATATGTCATATAAGGCTCAAGCCTCCTTACTCCTCCCAAGCTTCCCCCGCAATGCCTTAAGTTCATCCCCTACTCATTTCACATGTGAGTGTGTATATATGGTGGTAAATCTCTTAGAGCTATCCCTCCTGAGATTTTCATATATATATATATATATATATATATATATATATATATATATATATATATATATATATATATATATATAATTCTCTCCATACCTCCTTTTTGGAAATAACACTGAGAGGGGGGGTGAATCAGTATTTACAAATCAATAACTTTTTCATTTCCATAATCATATTTATATACGCTACTTCAGTGAAGGGAACGTGCGTGTGCACACAACTATTATTAAAGAAACCAATGTATATCTAATGAACTTATGATTCATTTAATTCATCACATGTTGATCCTTAATCAGTGCATCAGTTATTTATTAAACATTAAACAGTAACCATGTGAAGTAATAGCCTAATAAACCATCACACATAAGCAACACACATGAACACCAAGATTTAAGGTGGAAACCCAATGTGGGTGGAAACCACCTGCTATTGTCATCTCTGTCTTCTTTTAATAATAAGAAAATCTATATACAATCTTGTATCAGTGCAGACTCATAACAGTACACATGCACCCACCTGCAGAAGGCTACAACCTTCTCTCATTCTCCAGATTCTTCTAGAAGGGAGCTACAACCCCCTAGTTCTTGTACTAGCCGATATGTTTACTAGTACATAGGCTCTGACCTACAGAAGGCTACAACCTTCACTCTTTCTCCAGCTACTACTGGAAGGGAGCTCCAACCCCCTAATCAAATCACCAGCCATGACTAGCAGGAAGCTTCGACTTCCTCACTGAAGGCTCCAGCCCTCAGTATCCTCCAGGCACCACGTTTCATGAATTTTCAGACTGGATGCTCCTCGTACACAATACTACAATATGAAGGCCACATTTCATCCAATTTTCACACTGGACCTATTAGTAACATTGAAGCTCAAAATCAATCACCATGGAAATACAACCATCAAATACATCTGCATCAACCAATCACTGAAACCCAATCATCAATCTCCGGTATAACTGAAATAATCAATCACTGAAACCTCTGAACATCTGAATCAAACAATCATTGAACCTCTGACACAACTGAATCAACCATTCATTCAAACTTAATCATATTCAACCAATCAACTGGAATAAACAGATTACTGTAACCAGTACACAGATCTGAACCCAAAACACTGCATCAACAACCAGAACTAACTATAACCTTAAAAGGCATATGTCAGAATGTGTACGCTCCTTCAATGAGGAAAACCTATGTGTATACGCTACTTGCATTTTCCCAACCTACATACAATTCCAAATATATTGAATCATAAAACCTCTGAACCACAAACTATACCAATCAGTGACATTCTGAAGATCTACTGTCATATTACAGAGTTCTAAATAGATAGAAATAAAGATCACCCTCCTTTGTCAATCAATCAATCAATCAAACTCAATTTCCTTATTCATTCAGTTCTACATTAAGATCTAAGAAGACGTCATTGACAAAAAACAGTAAAATAGCAACACTGATCTGATAGATCATTCATCCCTGAACATCAAGCTTTTATTTTACATACGCTACTTGGAAGAGTCGAACCAACATGTATACGCAACTTCATCAAAGCGAACCAGTGTATAGATATGCAAATACTTACTTATAACTTCGGTGCAATTCCATCAAACATACCCAAATCATCACTTATAAAGGATAAAACATGCATTAGCAATCAGATGTAGTCTATCCATTATCAGATCTCATAATGATAAGTCATTATGATCCTCATCCATCATTATATCTCATCCATCTTCAAACACTCAAGTGCATACTTAGTTCAAATCAAGCAAAGCATTAGAAACCCATAACATGCATATTTTCTTTTGATCTAACACTTCATAAGATATTCATTAGTTGTACATTTATCCCTTGATCTCCTCCTCCTTATATACTTAGATCCTTTGTCAATACCTTGGAACAAAACCACTTAGGACCAATACCTTCGACCAAATACCTAGGGTCAATACCATGGACCAAATACCTAGGGTCAATACCACAAACCAAATACCTCGAACCAAAACCTTGGTTTTCCAATCATGTATGTTCTTTTTCTTCCTGTGGGAGTGCGTGTATACGTATATGCTCTTTTTGTTTCGTGGACCAGTGTGTATACGTTGTTTTGACTAGAAGGACCTACGTATACTTCTTAAACTGCTTTTCATCAACCTTTTCCTTCACCTTCTTTATTCTGATCAAAAGACCTTAGTTCCATCTTCCTGTTCTTCTGTACCAATGCCCTATTACCTCTGAATAGACCTGTTACACTCTAATTTTCCATATTACATATGAAATGATTCCTTTGAAATGCCATGCATTTTGTCACATCTGTAAACACAACTGCCATGAATTATGTCACACTGATATCTCTCATGTAGATTCATCTAGTTACGTAGATTCATCTAGTTACCATATACAAGTGAGTTCTTCTACTACAAATGGGTTGCCATCAAGTACAACACATGCATCATAATGCCAACAATCTCCCCCTTTGGACTTGTGGCAACCATGTTGGTGTTGATTACTGGGAGCTGTAGAAACAGTTAGAGATAACAAGCAACACCAAAATACTCTCCCCCTTTGACATCAAGGGCAAAGGGTGGACCAAGATATTCTCCCCCTTTGATATCAAGGGAAAAGGGTTGACCAAAATGAAGGCTTTCATATCTGAACAGTTGAATATTGATCATGCTCCCCCTAGGCACATGCTAAATTCATTGATTAAACTCCCCCTTTGTACATGCTATGACGCACTAAACCATCCATACTCCCCTTGAGCACATGCAAAATCTGCAAAAATATTTTCCAAAAGAATAACATGACTCTATAACTCAACTATGTGAGTTTGACCTTCCTCTCACCAATGACTCATACATACATCAATCTCCCAACCAAGTGGGGATATACCAAATTTTACTCATCCACCCAACCAAGTGGGGATATACCAATTGTTTATACATGACCAAAATATAGCAATTTTACATCATCCTTCCCATGCATAGTGGGGGTACAAATTACATCATATGACCAAAAAGGACTCATCAAAAGACTATGACAGACAGAGACAAATTATTACATCATGGGTCTTTATATGACCTTTACATCGAATGATATACATGACATTTATAACAAAGACCAAATATCTAAGCAAGACTATGATAGTCATTAGGACTATCATACACCATATATGATCTGCTCCTTAAGCATCTGTTAGCAACATCCAAACCAGCAACATGTATATGTCCATCATCATTTTTCAAGATATGACAAGGGAAATATCATCAACCTGTGATGAAGTATGTCACATATAGATATCAACTCATCCTCTTGATCTCATCAAGATCAACTTGCTTCATTTCCTTAGAAGAAAGAGCCTTATCATAATCTTCCATGTCCAAACAGTAACACAAAATCATTCACATCATATGTATGTGAAAACACCATAGTCATTATCTATAATCATAACATCATCGTCAAGAACTACATGATGTTTCCACAAGAGCCCTCAATATATCAACCATGTATCATCACTAAGGAACATCCCACATTTGATAAGAATCAACCATGATAATCAACAAGTGTGAGTATCAAACTTATCATCATAATGTAAGAAGTCATCATCATTAAGCCATGTCTCTAAATATCCATGTCTTCAAATAGCCATGCTTGCAATAACACCATTCTCTTGGCCAACAAACAATATTTATCAATATGCAACTTAAGTAATCATCCATGTATCCAACATACTGCATATCCATCAAAGAGATAGCAATATGTATCTAGCAAACCATGAGCTCTTATTCATTTGTCAATCTTTCTTGATACCATAAATAACAACAATCCTCAACCATGTGAGAGCAAAGAACTATAGGAATCCTGCATCATAACTGCACCATATGAACTTTATGCATCTTTGAAGGCGTGATGACAACAACATGAAAGAAATGAGTGGCTCATCATCAAATAATGAAGTTGTGTACTCAAGATTTTTACTTCTCCTTGTCCTTAGGAATATCACCATGTAAGCATCATATATGTATTGTATGCATCATCAAAAGTTCATTCACAATCACCCATAAATCTGATCTGAATAACAACTATGTAACCCAAGCAATACAAGTATCATCATCATAGGCAACTCATAACCACAACATAGCATGATGTATCATTTAAACACTTTATCCATATAATAATCATCACCATTGATAAAAATCATTAGGTACCAAAGACATAATTTCAACAATGCATTATTAGCAGTATAACATATTATCCCCGTGAACCTGTGTCCCCTGTTCACTGTCAGGGCTAATCATTGCATATAACAGTAAGAAATATCAAGGCATCATCATGAATCAGATATACATCAAGTCATCAACAACTTATGAGGATCAAAAATGCTTCTAAATAACATCCACATATTTTGGTCATCAATCATCAAGACAGAAAAGATAATTGATAATTGTTTGAACCATATCAAATAATTTTTTTGAGTCTGTCCCACTGCTTCTTCATCAAACCAACATATATGCAATTGTGCAGCTTCTAACTCGCTTATATACACGACTTGTCTTCATGATAACTACGTATGAGAATTAGGAAGTTGAAATTTCATACTCTTAGTTCCTTCTGAGTCTATTCTGTCTGTATACTGAGCTATGCCTCATCTTTCGATCTGTAATTCCTTCTTCTTCCATACCTTGGAGAGTGATGATGTTTGTTCCTTTTGGTATGTTGGCCGAAATTTTCTCCTGTTTTGCTATATGCCCAAACTTGGTACAAGCATAACATCTTATATGTTTCATATTCCTTCTAAAGCAATCAATGGCTTTGTGACCAAACATATTGCAAGAAAAACAATATCCCTTAAAGTACCTAGAAGCTGATGATATTTCTATGTGACTCTTATTAGCTTGAACCATTCTACTTCTGCATCTTGCTACAACATGTCCAAAATTATGACATACAAAACATTGAACATTATTCTTCAGAGGAAAGAACTAATTATCACTTCCATGGTTAGGATTAAATGATTTTCTTTGAAGTCTTTCTTTCCTTGGTTATTGATTGTTGATGGGGTTGACCTCTTATCCCCTTGTTGAGCATTTCAGAATTTCCATTAGAGTTCCCTACCTCATGTTGTGAACTAGATTCACCTTCGATAGTTTCATGAAAACCAAGACTAGATTTGATGATAGGAGACCTTTGACTACTAAGAATATTATCCAAAACCTTAGTACTATATTGAAATCGTTAAAGTTTATCTTTTTCTTCCAATTTACCTTTTAGGATATTTACCTCAAACTGATATTGCTCTTCCTTTACAAGATACTGCTTCTTCATGATTTCTTCAGCTTTTCTTCCTTTTTCACTTGTTTCCTTAATTCGAGAACTTAATTTTCTTGTTCTTCAAATGCTTGGAGTAGTTCTTCATTCTGCTTATTCGAATTTTTGAGATCTTTAATGACCACAGCTTCAAGACCTTCACAGTAGTTGGTTCTTTGTATAAGTTCATTGGTTGTTGTGTCTTTTCCATTCACTTCAATTCTCAATGATGTCACTTCATCTTGCAGCCTTTGACTTTTATCTTCCTTTTCCTCGTATTGTTTCCTTACTTTTGTTTCCTTCCTCTAATTGAGCCTTTAACCTTGTAATCTCTTCTTTGTAGGTACACTCCTTTTGTCCAATAGATCTTGTTGATATCTAATTGTGTTTGTGAGCTTTTTAAATTCTGCCTCTATTTGATTTCTTTCTCTTTCACCCATAAAAGTAAATTCATCTTTTTTGTTGTCACTTTCATTATTTTCAAAGGAACAGAGAAATGTATCACTAGAGAACAAAAAAATCATACTTGATAGTTCTTTTACTTGTTCATCTTCATTCTGAGGTGATTCTGAATCTAAAGAGTTGCTTTTACATAAAGTCCAATCATCTCTCCCACTATCACAGTTCCTTTGAGATGTCTTCTTCTTTCGAGGTGCTTTCTTCTTTAATTTTTTTCCCATTGTTATTACGGATCTCCTTCAAGCAATCAAGCTTCTGCCAAAGGACTTGCTCTAATATCAATTGTTGGAAATAATACTGAAAGGGGGGGTGAATTAGTATTTACAAATCAATAAATTTTTCATTTCCATAATCATATTTATATACGCTACTTCAGTGAAGAGAACGTGCGTGTGCATGCAACTGTTATTAAGGAAACCAACATATATCCAGTGAACGTATGATTCAGTTAATTCATCACATGTTGATCTTTAATCAGTGCATCAGTTCTTTATTAAACATTAAACAATAACCATGTGCAGTAATAACAAAATAAACCATCACACATAAGCAACACACAGGAACACCAATATTTAAGGTGGAAACCCAATGTGGGTGAAAACCACCTGTTGTTGTCGTCTCTATCTTCTTTTAATAATAAGAAAATCTATTTACAATCTTGTATTGGTGAAAACTCATACCAATACGCAGGCACCCACTTGCAGAAGGCTACAACCTTCTCTCGTTCTCTAACTTCTTTTGGAAGGGAGCTACAACCCCTTAGTTCGTGTAGTAGCCAATATGTTTACTAGTACGTAGGCTCCGACCTACAGAAGGCTACAACTTTCACTCGTTCTCTAGCTGCTACTAGAAGGGAGCACCAACCCCCTAATCAAATCACCAGCCATGACTGGCAAGAAGCTTCCACTTCCTCATTGAAGGCTCCAACCCTTAGTATCCTCCAGGGACCGCGTTTCATGAATTTTCAGACTCGATGCTACTCGTACACAATACTACAATATGAAGGCCACGTTCCATCCAATTTTGACACTCGACCTATTAGTAACATTTAAACTTAAAATCAATCACCACTACAATACAACCATCAAATACATCTGCATCAACAAATCACTGAAACCCAATCATCAATCTCTGATATAACTGAAACAATCAATCACTGAAACCTATGAACCTCTAAATCAAACAATCATTGAACCTCTAACAGAACTGAATCAACCATTCTTTCAAACTTAATCAAATTCAACAAATCAACTGGAACAAACAGATTACTATAACCATTACACAGATTTGAACCCAAAACACTGCATCAACAACTAGAACTAACTGTAACCACAAAAGGCATGTGTTAGAATGTGTACGCTCCTTCAATGAGGAAAACCTGTGTATACGCTACTTCCATTTGCCCAACCTGCGTACAATTCTAAATATACTGAATCATAAAACCTCTGAACCACAAACTGTACTAATCAGTGACATTCTGAAGATCTAATGTCATATTACAGAGTTCTAAATAGATAGCAACAAGGATCGCCCTTCTTTCTCAATCAATCAATCAATCAGACTCAATTTCCTTATTCATTCATTTCTACTTTAAGATCTAAGAAGACGTCATTGAAAAACAACAGTAAAATAGCAACACAGATCTGATAGATCAGTCATCCCTAAACATCAAGATTTTATTTTACATATGCTACTTGGAAGAGCTAAACCAGCATGTATACACAACTTCATCAAAGCGAATGAGCGTATAGATCTGCAAATAATTACTTATAACTTCGTTGCAATTATAGACTTCAGACATACCCACATCATCACTTATAAAGGATAAAATGCGCATTAGAAATCAGATCTAGTCTATCCATTATCACATCTCATAATGATAAGTCATTATGATCCTCATCCATCATTAGATCTCATCCATCATCAAAAACTCAGGTGCATACTTAGTTCAAATCAAGCAAAGCATCAAAAACCCATAACAAGCATATTTTATTTTGATCTAACACTTCATAAGATATTCATTACTTGTACATTTATCCCTTGATATTCTCCTCCTTATATACTTAGATCCTTTGTCAATACCTTGGACCAAAACCACTTAGGACCAATACCTTGGCCAGATACCTAGGGTGAATACCACAGACCAAACACCTCGGATCAAATACCTAGGGTCTATACCACAGACCAAATACCTCGGACCAAATACCTAGGGTCAATACCACAGACCAAATACCTCGTACCAAAACCTTGGCTTTACAATCATGGACGTGCTTTTTCTTCCCGTGGGAGCGTGTGTATATGTATACGCTCTTTTTGTTCTGTGGAATAGCATGTATACGCTGTTTTGACTAAGAGGACCTGCGTATACTTCTTAAACTGCTTTTCATCAACCTTTCCCTTCACCTTCTTTATTTTGATCAAAATACCTTAGTTCCATCTTCCTGTTCTTCTATACCAATGCCCTGTTACATTTGAATAGACCTGTTACACTCTAATTTTCCATATTACTTCTGAAATGATTCCTTTGAAATGCCTTGCATTTTGTCACATCTGTAAACACAACTTCCACGCATTCTGTCACATCTGATATCTCTCCTGTAGATTCATCTAGTTACTTAGATTCATCTAGTTACCATATGCAAGTGAGTTGTTCTACTACAAGTGGGTTGCCATCAAGTACAACACATGCATCATAATGCCAACACTCCTGAGATTTTGTCAGGGCTTGACCTTGCCAATTAAATATAGCTATATCTATGTATATTTGCGTAACACATATAATAAGCATTGCACCATCTCTCCTAAGCTCATCAAGGCTTTGGCCCAACTTGAAATTATATGAATATTTAGACATATATATGTGTACTTAAAATGTTATCCTTCCTGAGCTTTATAGTGGTAAAACAAGGCTTGGTAGCCAATACCTGTAATACATTTTCTCATTCAATCATACTTAAGCCCATTGGGTCAGATAAGACGATGTAAATTAACCTTTCATATAGGCATCATGATCAATCCAACTCCATGGTTATGGTACTCTATAATTCCAACTAAAACAACATCAAACCTATCTAAAAATAGTCTCTAAACAACTCCATCATGTCTCTCGACATTTCCATGCATAATTCATTATCTCATTCATTAATCATAAAGTAAATAAAGCAACATTTCGCTGCATACACAAGGATCCATGTTAACTCATAATATACTATAGATAAAAATATCCTCAATGCTCAAACAAAAAGATCCTTAGTTAAATATAACAATCATATTGAGGAGTGTCAGACACACCATAGAAGAATAATTGAGTCCTTCACAAACATAAAATAAATAATGCAATTAACCAAGAGTATATCTACAACTACAGGGATCTCCAGATCCTTCATACCATGAGAATAATTACATACAAATTTCTCAACATATCACATAATATTACACATTTGTCATGAATGCAAGAAATCACATTCCCCATTATAACACAAGCATTAGACCAAAACATTGAATTAATATCAATACAAGCTTTGAACCAACACATCATACATATGATTAACATTCAAGGTACAAGGAATAAGTATACACTTATCTTAGAATATGTGCTCAACAACTGAGATTGGGACTTCAACTCTCCACTCAACCTTAGACACACTACAATCAAGCATTTCTTGTAGTAGTTATCCCCGAGCCAAATTCCAAAGCTTAAGGATTAGTGCTTAATTGATTAAACCAACTTTTTCATATGAAACAAAGATTATAGAGGACCGTCCACCTCCAACCACTACATATTCATGCAACCAAAATATCATAATGAATCCATAGGTCCACTACCTTCACCCTTAAACTACTTTAATCAAAATTATAGCTCTACCATTACAGGATGAAACAGGGGAATCCAAAGTCTCTCTCCTCCACCCACCAACTTATCGAAGGATTCCAGAGGTGTCCCACCTCCACTCTTTTCCAAACAAGGGAAGCCATAGGCATATACCTCCACCCTCAATTCAACAAGGGGATCGATAGGCTTATACCTCCACCCTTAAATCAGCAAGGGAATCCATAGGCTTATACCTCCACCCTCAAATCAAGAAGGGAATCTAGAGGTTTATACCTCCAAACTTAAACCAAAAGGGGAGTCCAAAGCTCACTGTAAAAACCAAGAAAACAAAAAGAGGGGGCTAAATAACTCTCCTTCTAGGAGTAAAAGGAACATGCCTCCACCAAAGCTATAAAGGGAATCTAGAGAAAACCATCTCCACCCTCCAATATTATAAGGAATCTAGAGAAAATTGTCCTCACATGAGATCTATTATTCTACCTCCTAATTACAACCAAATGATGGCTCTACTCCCTGAATTTTGATATCAACATATAGATTTCTACTCCTTTTCCTTCTTGTGCTATTTCTTTTCTTCCTCAACAATGCAATCATTCCTTATCTATACTTCCTTAGAGATACTTCTCTTATTATTGTTCAGCTGCGCTCTCTTACGTTCTCTATTTTCTCTGTATCCAATGGTTTCTCCTCAATGTGTGAGAAGTCAAATTCTTTTCCAGAATGTTGTTCTCCCTAGTGCATGAAGTGTGAGGATATCCTCTCCATTACAAATTTGCAACCACTTTTTCTTTCATGGGAAAATATTACTTGTCACCTTCCCCCAGCTCAGTCATGGTGGTTCAAACTTCACATGGTTGTGGGGATGTTATTGCATCAACTCCTTCGACTTCCTTTTTTTTTTACTTCAGGCTGTCCCAGTTGCCAGTGCAACCCATCCTCCTTAAATTTTTCCTCTCTTCCTTGTGGATTATCCAAGGCAAGAATAACTCTTATATACTTATTTCATGCTCAATTAATTTATAAAACCTATCTATTTAAGGCGGGCACACCAACATTCCATGGTTGTCATGAAATCAATCAAGGTTTCTTCAAATCGCAAGCAATCTCCTTCCTCAAACTTTGGAATATGTGTCCCAATTCTCAGGACTTTTAATTATAATCAAATATATGAAATATTTTTAATGAAGGGGAATTAGCCTGGGGTTGTCTCAAGTGACTAGGGGATGAAATTGACATATCATAGTAGAGTAAATGGTTGTATGATGTTTTATGAATATTGTAATGGCATAATAAAAGGATTCTAGGCACATAAACTATCACATATTTTAGAGAAACATACATGTATCTTATTGCATTATTCCCTTGATTGTATGGTGAGGAAGATTGTTCATAGTTAATAGATGTGTGGTTGCTACTAGCTTACATAGTAGCCAAACTAAGAGAATTATTCAATTGGGTAGCCATTTTATCCAACCAACTTATATTATGAATGAGAGAGTTTATAAGGAAAATGAAAAGGCTTTTGTTGTAACTTCCTTTTATATGGATTCTTCTTTATTAGATGTTGCATATGACACGAGCTTATTTTTGGGCATTAAACTAAATTAACATGTTTTAGAGGCCCTTGTACATGTCTATTTTAATATTTTATGGGATAATAAATATAAGAGGTCATATACAATCATTTTCCATTATTTCTTGACACAATTGTATTGCATCATTTTTTATTAAGAGTGTCCTAGATTAACCATTGATGCAAATAAAATTATAGGCTATATTGTTAATTGGTATATGCAAGAAGACCTAACTTGCATAAATATCTGCAGTGCAACTACAATGCCTCATATTCTAACCAAGTGTGTGCCAAATAGTAGCTTGAGAGACAATTATGAAAGGATACACCAAATTATTAAAGAAAGCAACGAAAATGACCTTTATTCCATACAAGTTAAGTCATTATTTCATAAAAGATATGAAAAATTTAAGGAAATAAGTAGCCACCAATCTAAAGTGTAGGTTCTCATTGGGGCAATGAAGAAGGCATGACCCCAAGGGCCTAGTTGCTAAGCATTATGATCAAGTTTTTATAGATTGAATTTATGGTGACCAGAAATGGGAAGATGAATAATCCTTTGAAAATGATTGTGGTAGTATGAGGTGTTATAAATACATTAAAAAAATCATGTAATCATTTTTAAGGCTATGTCCATTGAGGAATATATGGTAGAAATATAGAGAGGAATAGTTGTGGAGAGAGATAAGAGGGAAGCTAAAGAAGCTAGAAGGCCATAAGAAATCAAACTATAGGAAGAAGCAATGTTAAAGGATACTCTTAAGAAGTAGCTTAGGCCATAATAAAACTAGGAACTATAAAGAAAAAAAAGGATGAATTATAATCCAAGTGGAAGGTTGTTGAAGAAGAGTACAAAAATAAAGATTTAAAGAGACAGAGAAAATGAAGAGTTAAAAAGGACATTGGAAGAGGAGAAGGTTCATTAACAATTGGAAACCAAAAATAAAAAAGAATAATAACAATTCATGGTTGTCAAGGAACAAAGAATAAAATCAGAAGAGTTGTAACAAGAGACAACTACAAAGAAGAACAACACAATATAGTGGACATCAAAAGAGTAACTAGATCAACATTATACAAGGCCAACAAAGGAAGTCATTGATTTTACTAAGGATAAGGAGACCATGCCCAAATTAGATGTTAAGGATAAAGGAAATGTTCCTAAGTTAGACAATAAGTTTGAAGAAAGTTCCCTCGAAGAAAAATATCATCATCATGTTAGTTCGAGTCTTCACAACTTGTCAGCAGGGATCAACATGAGCTCTTACTATGTCTGGTTTTGTTAGATCTTTTGCACATGATTTTTAGCACAAAACATGTCAAAATTGTGTCCATCAGAAGAAGCTCAGAAAAATCTTTCCAACGGTATATCACACTCCCATAACGAGTTCCTGGATTAGAAGAAATAAATGAGTGATTCTTGGTTATGCATGTTTTGAAGTCAGTTGCTGCACACAATGACAAGTTTAGTACAAAATTAGTTTCTAAAATAATGGTAAGGAATTTTTCAAACGTGAAAGAGGTTTTTGTTCATCACATACTAGATAACAAAAACCTCCTTCCTCTTATGCACAAGTGCTATTATGAGGGAGATATATAGTGATATTTGGAGCCTACATTAAAACAAAGCAAAATTTTCATATTTTTTACTATTTTAGTCATTGTAGTGCGGGGCCATTTTACAAAAGATGGAAAGTAAATTTGCAAAACCCAAGGAGGTTTTTGTTAAGAACAAGCAATATAAGACAAATCTCTTCCATTTTATTCACAGGTGTCATGAATTGGGATATGTGACTAGATCTTTACAGCTCATTTTCACATATTTAAATTTTTAATGATTTTCTATTTTAGAGATGATGTTTTGGAACATATTACGAGCTATTGGAAACGAATTTCTCAACTTTGAGAGAGGTTTTTCTCCCACATCAACTTATCTACAAAAACCTCTTTCCGTTTTGTAACAAGTGCTATGGTGTAGGAGATACAAGTTCATATTCAACACCTATTTTAAGAAATTCGGCCCAAGTTTAATCTAACTAATTCTATTTTGAAGAAAATGGTTGAGCTCAATCCCTTAGTACAAGGATGAGAAAATGTATATATTTTATGAATTTCATAGTGTAGGGGTTGGATATTGGCAGCAAAGAAACATTTGGACTGTGTAAAGTTTTATTGAATATCATAATAAAACAGATTTTGCCCTTTGGATCTGGGATTCATCATGGTGCTGATGTTTTAGTATGTTTTTCCTATAATTCATTTACACATTATGTTTTTCTGCCTTGTTACAACATTATCTAAGTGATATGTTAGGAATTCATCCATAATGATGCTCCTTTCATGATTATTTTGTTGTTAGTTGTAATGGTTGTCTTAGCAGAATTCATCTTTGGCTAGATGCTCTATTGAGCAACCTCGTGATTCTCTTTCATCTAAAGTTTCTGTTGCAGATTCATCCTTTCTCTGATGCTTGTAGGGCAGCGGGCTTTCTCTCCTATACTTCTCACATCTACAATCTTCACTTGGCTGAACATGGCACTTAATTTGCCCCGGGTTTGCCAGCAGAAATTGGCATTAATTCCATAGTCCAAATCGTCCTTTCTCTTGTTGTTTTGACCCAAAACAAATCCAATCAAACTCCTTTGCACCTATACCTAGCCTAAGATTAGTAGCTATATTAGTCATCTCAAGCCCTTAGTGATCATACTTAGCTGAGATTGACCCGGAGAGCCCTCTCCTGATCTGGTAGGGCTAGCTACCAGGCTGAGCATGGTTTGATGTTGGTCCTGGATGCTACCCTTTTCAGCTTGAGGTAAATCTAGGCACTAAGATAGTGGTGACCATACTAGGGAAGAAATTGATTGTGTGTTAGTTTTCCTTGGTTTATAAACTACAGACAGAGTCTGAAGATTAGCCAGGTAGCCTTCGAAACACTTTTTCTTTGCATTAGCGCAAGTAGATAAAAGCTACTTCAGTCAATCTCCAGTCTAGTTTATAAACCGAACAACTAATCTAAACGATCACCCCAGTACATGTATCAAGTTCAGATTTGATTATTGATGGTAGACAACGATTAGACACCTATGAAGGCTGAAATCATCTACCTGGCGACTCCATTGTTTGATTTCTCGAGTTTCAAAGTATTGATGGTGGCTCCACTGGCTAAATGAAGGACTTAGATGTTGCTTCTATTTGTTCAAGGTATTCATGTATCGATTTTTCTAATCTTCCTGGTTTTTCTAATCAATTACCAAAGGATGCATACATTTTGAGTAATGGCCCTAAATTCAATGGGGAAGATCTGACTTTGACTCTAGAACATATAGAAAATTTAAAAACATTTGTGGACATTCTTAGAGTTAAAAAGGAAGATGTCTTCATCAGATTGTTCTTTGATTCGTTTAAAGGAAAATGTAGAAAATGGATTGAAGGTTTTCCTATCAGATCTATTAAGTCCTTTGCAAATTTTTGGCATATCTTTCTTGAAACATGGATGGATAAAGAGGAATAATTCAAAATAGAGGTGCCCTCTATTCAAGGTTTTAGAGAATGGGAAGATATATGCACGGATGATGAGGTAGATGAGAACTTTGCTTCATCTCTTTCTTCTTATCTGAAATCCTGTCGATGTAGCCATGAAGTTAAGCTCAATTTTTTGCAAGAGTTTTCCATCAAATTGAAGGAGATCTAATTGAATTGGAGACCCAAATACAGTCCCAAGATCTGGACTGTCGAGTCCCATTCTTTGGGAACCTTTTACAGTAAAAGGAACATAAGGTAAGGCTACCCGTGGATATTTGCATTGATAGTTTGCACCTGGAAGCATGTATTGAGGAGGTTTTGATCCTATTGCAACGTACATGGAAATGTTTTTCAATTTAAATGATAGATCAAATTATCTTTTACACAACCAGACTCGTTATGTGTATGTATGGTTGTCATCATTTACATTTTTGACCTGGTTGAAGCACTTTCAAGCAGCATTCTTGTCACAGTTACTTGATTGGTTGATATGGAATTACAACATTACTTGATCTAATAATTTTGTAGCAAAGTGGGTTAGATTTGTACATAAATAAGATGTTTGAGGCAACATTTCAGTTTTTGGTATTTGTTTATGTACAAGTTGCAGTATGTATATGTTTCTGGATTGGTATGAGTTGTTTTTGGTTTGCACTTTTTTGACCATCCATTCCCAATGGAAGAGGCACTATCTGCTTTCTAGATATCTCTAGTTCTTGGCACCTCCAAGGAGCTACCATCCCCATTGGAGCCAATGTTAGTTCCAGTCTTCGCAACCTGTCACCAGGGATCAACATGAACTCTTACTATGTCTGGTTTTGTTAGATGTTTTGCACATGATGTTTAGCACAAAACATGTCACAAGTGTGTCCATCAGAAGAATATTGGAAAAATATTTCCAACTGTATATCACACTCCCATAACCGGTTCCTGGATTAGAAGAAATGAATGAGTGATTCTTGGTTATGCATGTTTTGAGGTCAATTGCTGCACACAATGACATGTTTAGTACAAAATTAGTTTATGAAATAATGGTAAGGAATTTTTCAAAAGTGAAAGAGGTTTTTGTTTATCACATACTAAATAAAAAAAACCTCCTTCAGTTTATGCACATGTGATACTATGTGGAAAATAAATAGTGATATTTGGAGCCTACATTAAAACAAAGCAAAATTTTCATATTTTTTACTGTTTTAGTCATTTTAGTATGGGGCCATTTTACAACAGATGGAAAGTAAATTTGCAAAACCCAAGGCTTTTTTTGTTAAGCACGAGCCATATAACAAAAACCTCTTCCAATTTATTCACAGGTGTCATGGATTGGGATATGTGACTATATCTTTACAGCTCATTTTCACAGATTTAAATTTTTAATGATTTTCTGTTTTAGAGATGAACTTGTGGAACATATTGCGAGCTATTGGAAACGAATTTCTAAAAATTAAGAGATATGTTTCTCCAGCATCACCTTATCTACAAAAACCTCTTTCATTTTTGTAACAGGTGCTATGGTTTACGAGATACGAGTTCATCTTCAACACCTATTTTAAGAAATTCGGCCCAAGTTTAATCTAACTAATTCTATTTTGAAGAAAATGGTTGAGCTCAATCCCTTAGTACAAGGATGAGAAAATGTATATATTTTATGAATTTCATAGTGTAGTGGTTGTATTTTGGCAGCAAAGAAGCATTTGGACTGTGTAAAGTTTTATTGAATATCATAATAAAGCAGTTTTTTCCCTTTAGATCTTGGATTCATCACGGTGCTGATGTTTAGTATGTTTTTCCTGTAATTCATTTACACATTATGTATATTATGCCTTGTTACAACATTATCTAAGTGATATGTTAGGAATTCATCCATAATGATGCTCCTCTCATGATGATTTTGTTGTTAGTTGTAATGGTTGTCTTAGCAGAATTCATCTTTGGTTAGATGCTCTGTTGAGCAACCTTGTGATTCTCTTTCATCTAAAGTTGTTGTTGTAGATTCTTCCTTTGTTTTATGCCTACAGGGCAGTGGGCTTTCTCTCCTATACTTCTCACATCGACAATCTTCACTTGGTTGAACATGGCACTTAATTTGCCCCAGGTTTTCCGACAAAAATTGGCATCAATTCCATAGTCCAAATCATCCTTTCTCTTGTTGTCTTAACCCAAAACAAATCCAATCAAACTCCTTTGCACCTATACCTAACCTAATATCAGTAGCTATATCAGTCATCTCAAGCCCTTAGTGATCATACTTAGCTGAGATTGACCCGGAGAGAACCCTCTCCTAACCTAGTAGGCTAGCTACTAGGTTGAGCATGGTTTGATGTTGGTACTGGATGCTACCATTTTTAGCCTAAGGTAAATCTAGGCACTAACACCTCAAAAGCCATAGGAAAAGCAAGCAATTGATAAGGGAAAGAACTAGAAATGGATAGGTTTTACACCCCGAGAAGCCCAAAGAATATCATATCACAGGGTGTCTATTAAGAGAAAATTATCACTAATGCAAGCAAAAGAATATACATTAAGTAGTGGAAAGGTTTAACACTACTCACAATTAGGAAAACAATATATCAAAAGGTTAGTGGGTTAGGCATATTGCAAAAAAACTATAGACCAAACAAAATAGAAACAAAAACCAACAAAATGAACATGAATCAAGTATATATTTATTTCCAATGGTAAGGTACAAAGGAATTTATGAGATACTGAGAAGAACCGGCCATTGGTTAACTCATTCTCTATCTCCTCTGGAGGGTCCTTATTGATCCTTTTTGGGATCTCCCTCTCTCTCTACCTGTTACGTAGGTGTAAAAGATGCTTTCAATATTGAATTTGCCATAATAACTTGGTTATGAATTTTGTTAACTCCTTTCAATGTAGACCCATAGCCTCTTTATATAATGGATATTAAATCCAAATAATGTAATAGGTTCATGCACCAAAGGCCTATTGATTTTTATTATAAAAGCTTGAGTGAACTCATGCTTTATTGTGATTTTTGGTCTCCAAAAACAAAATGAATTGGTGATTTTTTGAATTTCCATTTCAAGTGTCATGGATGGATTTTATCAATCCAAAAATAGTCTCTTTTATGATATATTTTTACTTGTATGATTATCAAGTGATATTCTGCAAAAACTTACGTGAGTTCTTGAAAGAAACCCATGCACGTCCACAAAAGCATAGGTTCCATGGTTTTTTGCAATTATTTTTTATAGATATATTATGTCGAGTTGAATTTCCTTCTCAATGATGCCTTTGAGAACCACCTATATGGTTGTGAACCATTTTTAAGTGATAAAAGTTCGGCCCCCTTGATATGTGAGGTTATGAGCAATCGTATAGCCAAAATACATCATCATTTTCTCACTTAAACTAGCAATTTATAATCTAATAATGCGATAAGAGAGGGTTGGAAGGAACTTACAAATAGCCCAAGGAAAAACACAATAACTAGCCTACACATCCATAATCTTGTTAGAAAATCTTGATGGTTTTATGCATCTAAGGTAGGCATGTCCCATGCTCATGATATTTCCAAAAAATGAATTTACAGTGGCAGAACCCGTGGTACATGGTTTGGTTTGAACATGATATCAAAAGATGATTGATGCTTTGATGTAGCTAGAAATAATAATGTAGATATCTAGATCGCCTTCAAGGGCGTCCATAGGAGGAAATAACTACTTCAAGAGAAATTATCCATCAAACCTAATGTGCACACAATTGAAAGAGTGTTATGATAAATTGATAATGATGGTAAAATCAAGCTCATGTGTCTTCAACTAGAAAGGATGTTGCAAATATCAAAAGGTATGACTTATTCTCTTGTGGAGTTTATGTTGAAGTCAAACATCAGGTAAGTCAATGGAATCAGGGATAAATTATGACTCTCTTTGTTCTATTTAGGGTTACCATTGTTATGGGAAACCAAGATATTAACATATTATTGGAATGTATGAGCCAATTTACATAGAAATGGAGGTGCAACTATAATAAAAAAGTAGTATTACTTGAAAGACACAATAGATTAACTAGACAACTATTGTTTTGAGACATGGTTTTTTTTTGGAAATGATGGATGAGGAAGTAAATTGAAACTACCTTGGTTAGATATATTTCAACAACTGACATGGGAACTAACAAATAAAATAAACTAGACATGAGATGATCATTATTGTCATGAGGAAAAGAAGATATGGGAATGGTAAGTTAAGTTGTAACTAAGGTTATAGTTGCTATAGATGGTTTAAGTAAATGATAGGTCATTTCTAGGGATTGCAATGTAGAATACCAGGATATTTGGGGAATTCCTGGGATTAGTTATGATCACGTAGACATGTGTGACTTGGTGTAGTTGCTCTTGTCCAAGGGAATTTGGGCCTTGCCACCAAGTAAAGAATGAATGTATAAAAGAAATGGTAAATATTTCTTTAGGAAAAAATGCTTTGTACAATTACCAAAGAATGAAATAATAATTGGGTGAGTGTATAAACATAGAGATGGGTGCCCAATTGATAAATATATTTTCTCGCCCTTGAGAGGGGGGTAATGATAGAAAATTGTGGGAGTGGGGGCATGGATAAGTCTTCATGGAGGTTGATGAATGGAGGATTGCAATTTAGATGGTTTACTAATCTTGGGGGAATGAGGGGACCAATGATGATGCAAATATGTATTCACCATAACCAACCAATACTAAATAAAACAATGGAAGTTTGAAGGGGTGACTTAACGTAATGATGAGAAAGAAGGATGAGGTTTGTTCTCTTAAATTTAGACTATTAGATTCCATTCTTATGTGGTAAAGTAGCATGGGTGTTATTGTTCCTTGGGATATTATTTGTAGAAATTCCTTGTAGATTCAAACTTCTAATTGTAATATGATAAAACAATAGACTTGAATTTACTCTACTCATCATTGGAAAAAATTAAATGATCACGAAATCACAAAGCATATAAGAGAAAGAATTCAATCAAGACATAACACAATGATCTCCCAGGGAAAGCCACAACTAAAAAACCCTGCTATTTTTATATTTCATTAGTCAAAGAATCTGGATGAATACAATATTCTCTGCTCAAACTTGAGCTCATCCTGCACAAGTATTTTCTATCATTTGCCTAATTGACTGCCTTTGGACAACACTTAGCCAATTTCCTATCCTTAGAAGCTCCTACTTGTGTTGTTAAATGAGGAATTAATCCCTTATTTAATATTATTTTTCCTCCATTGGATTTTGCATTTCCTTTGGGCTCTTCCTCTAACTGCATGCACCATCTGTACAATTCAGATAATTATACAACTGATAGTACACTTCCTTGAATTCCAATCTCAACTGGGTAACTCTTAGATCTGACATGCATGATTTATATATGAATGAATCATCAATTTACTAGTTGATCACTTACAAAAACACCACACGACACTTTAGACAACACCACACTCGATTGCAAGCAACACCACACTACTAGAACTCCCACTAGTTCCTCCATTAGTTGGAACTAGTTTAACTAACTTTAACTTAGTTATTCTGAATTAACTAATTACAACTCAAAATAAACTCAACTAGGGCTCCTATATTGTAGGAGACACTCTATATGACTTTATTTAGACCCTCAACTCGAATTAACTGAGCCAACTGAGTCAAACTAACTTAGTTAACTTATACAGGTTTTCATGAGATGTGGAATTACAATTTTATTCCTAATTTAATTCAAGGACAAAATTAAATCAAGATATTTCTTGATGTTATTTTCAGCATTTCTTGTTGCAATTTTCAACACTCCCCCTCAACAAGAAAGGAATTCACATCTATCTTGATCTAGTACCTTTATGAATGTACTACATGCAATGCCTCTCATTGTTGCTACTACTATTTCAACATACGCAACTAAGAATAAAAATAATCACTGAATCAATTTGCAATTGTCTAAAAATAGTGTTCCTACAAACTCTTATTGAGCCTCCTACGCTACTGTCAACAATTCTATGCACTCCTTAGTATCTAACTTACATTGATCCCTGTCTATTGGGAAAACTATGTTGTCGTTGAGTCTGTTATTGGGCCTCCTGCTCTGCTTCTCCAATTGTGGCTTCTCCACAACTTGTTGAGGCTACTTCCAAGGTTGCATGTTGAGAGGTAATTCATGCTCCCTCTCAACCACCAAGTCTCTAGTCTCTACCTTTCTCCTCAATTATTTACATGCATGAGCTAAATTTGATCTACTCATACAGCGCTGCTATCAATTCCAAACTGTTGTTGCAACTATTACAATAATGAGTTTGATCTCCCCAGATATTGAAGTAATAGATTCCATAGGCATTCTCCCTCTAAAACTAGACTCCATCTGAGTCTCAATCGCCTTGTCGAAAATCTAACTGCTCCTTAATTTACCAATGTCAATGATCACAACTCATTTTTGTGTTACTAAACGTTGGTTCACTTATCTGCCCACTAACAGCCTTCTAGCTCCAATAAGAAGTATGCACATAGGGTGTTCTAGATCTACCATGAACTAGAGCTCCATTAATCTACAATTTGAAATTCCTGATCTAATTTGAAACTTCTACAAATCTAGCTCTCATACCATGTAGAAATTTCTACAAATGTAACTTTGATACCATGTAGAAATTCCTTGTATATTCAAACTGCTAATTGTAATATGATAAAACAATAGACTTGAATCTACTCTGATCATCAGCGGAAACAATTAAACGGTCATGAAATCACAAAGCATTTAAGAGAAATAATTCAATCAACACATAACACAATTATTTCCTGGGGGAAGCCACAACTAAAAAACCCTTCTATCTGTATATTGCATTAGTCAAAGAATCTAGATGAATACAATATGATCTGCTAAACCTTGAGCTCAACCTGCACAAGTATTTTCTATCCTCTGCCTCACTGACTACCTTTGGAAAACAATTAACCAATTTCCTAGCCTTCCAAGCTCCTACTTCCTTGCCCTATTCAATGAGGAATTAGAACCCTTATTTAATTGGAAACTTCCTCCATTGGGTAGAATATTTCCTTTAGGATCTTCCTCTAACTGCATGCACCATCTGTATAATTTAGGTAATTATACAACTGATAGTACACTTCCATTGAACTCCAATCTCAATTGGGTAACTCTCAGATATGACATGCATGAGTTATTTATGAGTTAATCATCAATTTATTGGTTGATCACTTCAGGAAACACCACACTACACTTTAGGCAACACCACACTGCACTTCAGGCAACACCACACTACACTTCAGGCAACACCACACTGCACTTTAGGCACCACCACACTGCACTTCAAGCAACACCACAGTGCACTTCAGGCACCACCACACTGCACTTCAGGAAGCACCCCACACGAGTATAGACAACACCACACTATTAGACCTCCCACTAGTTCCTCCATTAGTTGTAACTAGTTTAACTAATTTTAACTTAGTTAGATTGAATTAATTAATTACAACTCAAAATAAACTCAACTAGGGATCCTATAATGTAGGAGACGCTCTACATGAATCTAGTTAGACCCTCAACTCGAATTAACTAATCCAACTAATTAAAATTAACCTAGTTAGCTAATACAAGTTGTCATGAGATGTGGATTTACAATTTTATTCCTAATTTAATTCAAGGACAAAATTAAATCAAGATATTTCTTGATGTTATTTTCAACATTTCTTGTTGCAATTTTCAACACTCTTGGTTAGAGACCCATGCCAAGGAACCAATTCACTGAAATGATTGATTTAATATAGATTTATATAATCTTCTCAATAATATTACAGAGAAAACAATGATAATTACTAGTGTTTACACAATCTTTCAATTGTGACAAACAATAATAAGATAAAATGGAAGATAAGAGGAATTTAGGGAAACTAAAACAAGAGGGTTCAGAACATCAAACTAATACTTAAAACCCTTCCGTGTTAGAATACGTGCTAAGAAATGAATTTTGTAGTCACACAACATACTTAATCTATGTATATGAATTTTTCTTTAATAACTTAGTGAAAAGGAAGGTATGTTGGATACAAATTGAACCCTTCGTAAAATTCACCCTTTTCATAACATCATGCATACATATGTGAAAGGCAAAGTAATACCCAATGGTCACTCTTAAATTTTTTTCGTATAAAAAGGGACAAATATATAGAAGAAAAATCTTTCCAATATGTTGACGGTGTTGGACCCGCTAACATGTCAAGGGATCTCCCCGGTGAGAAGTCCCAACTAGACCTCAGACCGTTTGGAATAGGAGTCCCAGCAGTGGGTAGTATAGTAGCACCTTGACTACAGTTTTCTTGCATAGGTAATGATATGATTTAGAATATTAGATTGTTGTGCTAAAGTCCTCCTCCGATTATAAACAAAATTCTTTCATTGTGGTTAAGGATTCATGAATTTTTGAAAGTGAAATGAAGAGTTTTTATGTTAATTATATGAGCAATTTAGCATAAATAACAAACTAAACAACAACATAAACATATACATAACATCATCTAAAACACATTACAACAGGAACATGATAAAGGAGTTCACCCCTCCTGGGCTATGTTTCCTTGGTCCAGCTTCCAATGGCTTGGGCCTCTCTATTATGCTCAAAAGTGTAAAATGATGTGTTTACAATGCTCAAATGCTTCTGAAACCTGCTCCAATGAGTCCAACATATTCAACAATGGTCATCTAGATTCTTTTTTCATCCAATTTGGTCTAAAACTGAAGAAGTTATGACTTCCCCTTGTTTTCCCCATATTCGCTCAACAAATTGCACCAATTCCGACCTGATCCTACAAATTAGCCCCAAAAATGCGGTAACTAGGCAAACATTTCTCTGCGCGACGGGCCATAATCTGTCAGCCAACTGTTTATCGCAAATCACAATTATCGAGGAAACAAGTGGGCTTTATAGTCTATGAATGCAATGGGCAGACATAATGTACTTTTACATGTTGTCTACACTCAGCTTCAAGTCATTACTAGTGGCCTCGTGCAAAAACTGCTCCATGTACCTTTCGACTTCCAACCAAACTTAGTTCTTGTGCTTAGCTTTGGTGAGGGAACTTGCATTTGTACACTCTCTTCACCAGTTGTTGGTTGTTCCATCTCATAAACCTGTATTAGCATGGTGGCTCTGTCACTGTGCCTTGCCTTTTTTCTTCTTCTTATTTCTGCTTATCAACTCTTTTTGTTCCTTCGACTCTCATTCTACTTGATGCGATCTCAGTTCTTCTAATTGCAAGATCTGCTTTTTTTCTTCCTCTGCTCTGTTTTCTGTATCCTGTGCTTCATTTTTCTTATGCTGTCAAAGTTTCCTGCATGAAGACTAAATGTGCTTTCACTCTGAAGCTTTGTCCTCCCTCTATTATGTTAGCAATTTCCTCTTTCCCTGATCCTCTATTGACTTGCTACCTTCTACCACTACTGCTAGTTTTACTGCCATGTTAGTGTTGATTCCTTTTCTATAAACAGTTGGACATCTACATATATTGGAAATGAAACTGGCACTTGCTCAACTGCTTCCCCGATATTGCTTTTAGTGGTCGCTCTTGAAGCAGTTCTCTTTGGTGCCATGGTACAATTCCTGCTAGAGAGAAGCAATTCACGAGTGTGGTACCTGTGGGACATAATGAACACTCATGGAAATAAAACATTACCTCTTACAAATATAACTTTAAAACATGATCAAGTAGTAGCCAAGGCATCTCATGAGAGGAAATGCACAATTTTGACTAACAAGGGGTGACTGAATGACTGTGGGAATTGCACACTGCGCAGTCCCAACAGTTACTGTGGAAGCCTGTTGAATGGAACTGCGCAATGTAGAGTTCAGTTTGGGACAGGGCTTAGGAGAGACTACACATTGAGTATTCTCAGTGAGCAAGCTAGGAGATTGGCTCAGGAACTACGTAGTGTGTAGCTGGAACCAGCATAGGATAACCTTTCAACAATTCCAGAAGCTAATGCATAGGCCTTGAGTTGCCAGATTGCGTAGTGCATGGAACTGAATGTGATACCCAGACAAGGGGAGCCCATATATGTCCATGGGGAGTTTGAAAATAGGAATATCCAAAGGATGATGTAAGGATGAGTGCAAATCTAACTAAGTGTAGATGTATGCATGTAAAACAAGTGCAACAATGGATCAAACTGAAGGACCACAAAGCATGTGAAGGGAGTCACTGCATCGGCGAGTGTTGGTGCAAAAATGGGAAAACTCATGGGACGTTTTTGGAGGGTAATGTATAAATTGAAGCAACACTTCTACAAGTAAAAAAAATGTAAAAAACTAGTGGTCATTCAACAAAATGAGTAGAACAACACTCTCACAAGCTAAACAAACAAAAGCCAAAGAAAAAAGCACCAAAACACAATAAAAGAAAAACTCACCCCGAAAAGTGATGAAAATGCTCTGAAGGCTTCTTGATCTCCTAGGGGAAGCTAAATCTTGATGATTGAATGCATAAGTGAGCTCTAGAGGCATCCATTACATAGATTTGAGCAAATGGAGTTCATGACACATATGCTCGAGATCAAGGACAACAACGATAATTAGCAAAAACTTCTAAAGATGGAAATATGCCACCTTCGGGACGCTAATAATAGATTCCCTACCTCTCAGGGATGCTTTTCCTCTTAGCTACTTGCTTTTCAGGAGCCTTGCCATGCACTTCCCAAAAAGATTGTGCAGTTCTGGGGAGTACCAAGCAACTCTCTAGTTCATGCAATGGCAGTTTCTAAGCACAATATGGTTCCTCGCAATTTCTAGGTTGAGTGGCTCTGGGCTGCCTCTCAAGCTCTACGTGATTTCCCAATTGAAGATAGGTTGTCAGCTCCCTCTGAGTTATTCTAGACTTGACTCCTCATTGTGGATTTGGACTACACAATTCTTAGACTGAAGGCGGACTATCAGCTAGCTCTGCGCAATTATGGACTTGAAGGCTGACTTGGTGGCTTGGATTTCTCTACGCAGTTTCCCAATTGACGACAAGCTGTCAGCTGGGACTACTCAATTCTAGAGCCGAACCTCACTTTTGGGTTGCAATTTGAATCTAGGCGTGATTGCTGGTGCATTATAATTCGAGTTTAGGTTCTTCTCTTCTTGAATTAAGTAATGTTTCTCAGATGTTTTTGTTTTTTGGGATAGTGTGATTATTCATATTTAGGATGAATTTACGCTGTGGGTCTTATTAATTTTATAATTCCCCATGTGATCTCAAGTTTCTGAGATTGGACAGCAGAGAGAGATCATGGGACTCATCAGAGGCTACATCAAAACTGTTGTGTGCGGTAGAAACATTCCGGCTAAAGACGCGCTAAAGGAATCTTCGAATCCCAGATATACAAAAGCGGCCTACATTCTAGGTCTTCGAGTCTCGCCAAGGCACAGGTTTCCCTCAAGGATTGCGAATATCATCAAGGTAGTGCAAGAACCACATTGCAATCAAGTCACAAGGTCAAGTTATGGTTAGGCAACAAATCAAGTAAGAAAACACAAGTTGTAAAGTGAAAGATAAATTCAAATGAAAACACAAGCACTTGAGCACATGGAAAATTTTAGGGGCTAATATTCGCAAGTGGGCTAATTTTCCATAATTTTCCAACAAAAATATTTTCCAATTTCCAATTTTTATAAAAATGATTCACCCAAATTTTGCGATATAAAATTATTTTACCTTAAAAATCACCAATATTATTTAGAGAGTATATATAAAATCATTATAAATTTGAATAATTTTACAAATACGTCAATAAACATTTTATAGTTTGAATATTAGGGACTAGTAAGATTTGTAAATGTTCTTAAACTTCAAGATAATTTTCCATCCTTAAAATTTTCCCTGCTTGAGCAGTGCAAGACAAGCTGCTAAGATTTTAAGGAGGGATGATCCAAAACTAAATGAAGGAAAAAATTTGGAGGCTGGTTATATCCACTACAACATTGGCAACACACTGGTAGAACTCTAGCTCTCTATATGGATGTTGTCTCATGTAAAGCGAGTCTAACTCCTTCAAGAGTATTGTTTGATTCTTTGATCGTCATGGCTTCATCACTAGCTTGAGTTAAAGATATAGCCCCTGCCATTCTCTTGATTGGTCGACACACATACCAAACCAAGTCAAATGAGTTGTTTTTATTGGCGATGAGGAGTATATTGATGAAAACGTAATGTAAATCGTCAGAGTTTTAGTTTCATCAATGGTGTTGCTTCATTGCTAGCAACCCTGGACAGTACCCCGGTAGAGTCACTTCAGGAAAACAAGCATTTCTTCATTGTCAACGAGCCTGGATAGTACCTCGACAGAGTTGGTTGCTTCACCCCTTTGTGTAGGAAGCCTTTCTCTTCATTCACCTTATTTTATTTTTTTATTTTTTCATTTTTTCAGAGAACTGTGCATAGGCACTTATTTATTTTCATGAGGCGGAAGAGGGATCCCAACTTATTAAGAGAAAAAAAGGTTGTTCCTTCATAAAAGTATGTTATATATACCTCTTACATAATTTTTAAGGTTTCCCCCCTCACCTTACTCTATTTGACTAGGTTGACAAGGGTTAATCAAATATAGAAAAACCGATTAGAGTAGGTAGTACGAGTTAAAGTGAAAGTGTTTCATTTTCATGAAGACTCACTTTGAACAAAACATATTTTCCATCAGGTTATCATTGACTAAAAGAACACAAGATCTTCATAAAGAGAGGAGATAATAGATAACCAAATGTTGATAGTTGTAAAAGTCCTCTTATACTTCACCCTGCTTGTCTCAAGAGCGAAACACGGTTTCATGTGAAGCTAAAAATATGGGTGCATAAAAATAAAAGAAAACAAAGCAAAGGACAAAAGTAAAACGAAAGAAAAACAAGCAAAGAAAAAATGAAATCAAAACAAGTAAGAAAAGAAAACATGAAAGTAAAGCAAAAAAGAAATCAAACACTACTCCTACTCCTAAGCTAAACAATGCATGGGCCTACTCACGTGAAGTGATATTTCCAATGCATCCACCAGCGCATTGGTTGGCTCATGTAAGTGAAGGCATGCTTGACAAGAAAGATGTTCAGGTAAACCAACATGCAAGAAAGATAAAACAATGAAAACTAACATGCTTGAAGTTTGAGTGCATCCACAGAAAAGAAAAAAGTAAAAGATCAAGACAAACACTCTGTGGATGTATCATGGTGTGACAATGCACTGTGCACAAATGACAAACATACACACTCTTTTGATATTCGTAAATGAGAAAACATGCAAAAAGAATAAAACTTTCACTTCGCAACATGCTACGTATGACTCCTCCAATGCATGAGAAATAGGATTGTGTGATTATGGTGGAGGGTGTAAGATGTGCGGATTAGATTCATTTTCAATGTACGTGAGAAAGTTATGAGGAGCATGACGTGGTTCAACAGATTTTTGATCGCAAGAAAAACTAACCTAAAGAAAGCGAGGACCTAACATAACCATCAGCTCAAGCTGAAGTGCCTCAACAACTTGCGGGGTCTTCACTTCGTCAGCAGGTAGATCATCAAAGATCGATGGCTTGGAAAGATCAACAACCAATGAATCAACACCATGATAAAATGAAGGAGTGACGAGATCATGACAACCACAATAAAAAAAATCGAGATGTACATCGACATCCTCATTATTTGACAAATCATATAGAGGGGTAGATGAGAAACAAAAATTTTCACCCTCCGAATTTTTAGAAATGAAAGATGACAGATTGAGTGGATTCAGAAAGAAACATTTGTCCTCTCCTCAATCAAATGACAGATTAACATCCCATGTGTCCTGTGAATGATTGGAAATAGAAACATCCAAGAATGATTTTTCACAAGAAAAATCAAAAATGGGAAGTTCACAAAAGATATCAGGATAGAGCAGACGAGGTGCAGACAAAAGGAGGTCATCCTTCAGCGTAATTTCTTCTTCAGATTCCCACACATACTCATAAAAAATGACAGCTTAGGTTGGTTGCTCGACACCAACACCATTGACAACTTGATCCTCATGAACATCACATGTGGAGTCCAAAATGGATGAACACAAGACACCAAAATCCAAAGGATCAACAGAATGAAAGGACGAAGGTTGAGAAAACAAGTCTACATACAACCAACAGGCTCGCAGTCCACATCTGCACAGATATCCAAAGCAGGCAGGGTGGGAGGAGGTGATAGTTCAAAATATGGGTTTGTAACTTCTCCCACCTTGTCCTATAGAGTGAGAGTTGTTTGATGAGGAGCAGACAACAGGTCACCGGTGACAACAACCTTTTCCGTCTTGGGTTTGGAAGCTCTAACACTAAGGTATGTTGGGAGGGGTTTGAATGATTCTAGCTCGTGAGGATTTTCAGATACATGAAGAAGATACTAAAACTATTCCGTACAAAATTTCCAATGAACTTCATCTTCAAGGATTTGAAAAGAAAGATTTTGGGAGCGCTCCAAAAATTGCCAAAGATATTCATCAGGTGATTTCTATAATTCTAGAAATTTTTTGTTGAGTGCCTAATGGTCATAATTATAGAAATGATGACCTAACTCTCTGATCATGTGATCAAAATAGTGAATGGAGACTATAGGAAATGTGTGACACCATTTTTGTACATGCCTTTCGAATGTGTAAGTGAACACCCACATGCAATGTTGTCTGAGGGGACTACATTCCTATGACAGAAGCCTACAAAGGCAATTGCGTGCCTTAGCATGGATGCTCTGCTTTCACTGTCATAATTAAATTGTGACAAGTCATCAAGAACGTCCTTCGACACTTCAAAATCATCTCCATGAGAAAAACATGCTAGAGGTATGATTGTAATGTAAGCCATGAATGATGTGCAAATATTCAGAACAGACTTTAAGGACTCAGCTTGTTATTTGGCCCTCCTTCTAGTGCCAAAAATTTTGGCAGTGCTGGACACACCAACATGTTAGGGGATCTCCCCAGTGAGAATTCCCAACTAGAACTTAGGTCATTTGGAGTAGGAGTCTCAGTAGTGGGTATTATAATAGAGCCTTGACTATGGTAGCATGCAGAGCTAAGTATGATAACTTTGTCAAAAGCAAGTGTGTGACCTTGCAATGAGTCAAGTGAGATGCATGGGGGTTCTAACACACATAAGGAAAAAGGAAGTGTGTCCCTTAGAAGCTTGTAATAGTACGCAGTATGAAAGGAACACACTAGCTGAATGACATTATAGGCTGGAAGCATAATAGTCCACAATTTGAAGTGACGGGTTAATAAAACAACACATCTTCAAGTGGATTTGTACAATCATATACAAATAGTTCATACACAAATGCGTAGGTGAAATAACATACATTGCTAAAGTAACTAGAATAATCGAACTACAATAATAGCATATGCATGAAAACGTGATGGCTCAGTTATATTATTAAGTGAAAGTTCCATCCATACATATACCATTGACTGCCACTAGCCCCAATAGTGGAACATTACAGTCAACACTGCATGCTCCTCCAAAGATATGTACTCACTCTTCACTGTGGAGAAGGCAAGGCTCGTCACAATACTCTTCGAGCCTTCTCTAAGCAATGCCCAGCAAAAATCTTGGCTCCGAAAAGCATGTTCTATGAGTTATGAGGTTCTATTTATAACAAAGGGTGGGGTGACCCTTGACATTCCCCTTTGTGACTCTTCGCCTACCCTCATGATTCTTCAACTTCTTTAAAAAACTCATTACATTACATAGTGAGTGTTCACATTCCACTAGTGACACTTGGAATTTCACTTACAACATGTTTTACAATAATGTACAATTATCACATATACCCATGTGGGACAAAATAGGCTAGAGACAACCTAACAAGACAAAACACTATGACTTCAAGGTTTGGGGAAGGACCAGCTCGACAACATCCACTTGATGCTTCTCGGTCATGTACTAATGCCAAGTTTGGTACCATGCTATGATGTCCCCAAACTGCTTGATGTTGTCTTGCTGCAAGTAGACTCTTTCCTCCATGGCATCCAAGCATGTGGTCATGGAACCTATGTTCGTCTTGCCCTGAAGCATGCGCAAAATTCTTCTGAGTGTGGTGTTGTAGCGACTACAACCACCCTCCAAAATTTTTCTTTAGCTTTATTTTGGAGCCTCCCTACCAAACATCCTTAGCAGCATGTCTTGCACTGTCAAGTACATAGGATTCAGCTGAGTTTCAAGGGCTTGCTTGCCTGTGCATGTTAACTTGCTTATCTCCCATCATAGGCTACCTTTTTGGACTTAGGTTATTTTCTAGCTGATAGGTTCAATTAGAAAATTGTGAAATTCTGGAGGGGAACCAATATTCGCTCTAGAAATTGCGCAATTTTGCTAGGCTACCTGCTAAGCTCCAGAATTGTGCAATCCAGCCAGGTAGCCCTCCCTCAGAAAACTGCGTAATCTAGCCAATCACTGGGATTCAGCCCAGAAATTGCGCAATTCTGGGAAGAAGTGACCTACTGACCCCATAAATTACATAACACTTGAGGGACAAACAACCCTTCTCAGCCTAGAAACCACACAAATCCCTGCTGTTGCATGTGCCTTCAAGATGACCATTCCCTCCGAGACTGAGCAATCTCATTTGCATGCGTGGACTTCTTTTTCCTCAAATAGCAGAAAGCAACATGCAAAATGCATCCCTAAATTTTAGGGATCTATGTTTAGCAACTGGACGTTACATGCGAAGATCGTTTTAGAAACTTCCCTCTAAGTGTCACATTTTCCTAGATTTGTGGGATGCATGTCATAACCCTCAAAATTATTTATTCGATGCCGCAAAGTGCATTAATCACATCAATCTTGGAGCTCTGACATCCCACAACACATGTAAGAGTCTTTGGCACATTCGGCTCAGTGATTTCCGAGTAAGTTTTCTTTTCACGTCATTTTCTGCTTTTCTATCACTTTTCGCATTTTTCTTTCTACAACTGTTGTTTGCTTGGTTTTTTTGAATGCCTGTTTTCATTTTAATGTATATTAGCTTATAGAAGCATCATTTCAGTTTTTGTTTTCATCTCACTGTTGTCACATGCATGCCACTGTTTTTCACTGACAGTCACCGTTGTGGCATCTCGTTTCACAAACATGCATGCATTCCCATTTTCTAAATCCTGCATTCATTGTTTTCATGCATCATCATTCACTCTTTCTTACACTCAGTCTTGCAATGAATTCAAAACTTTTCATGTTTTTAGTCACCCATCGGTGGGTCTGGGCTACTTGGCCCAGACCTTGCCTCACCTGGACATAAATGTGCATTTCTAGAAGTGAAGGCTTTGCCTTCCCTCTAGAAATTATGCAAAACTAGCGAGTACTGACCTTCAGGCTTGCATTACGTAATTCTGGGAGGCAGTGCCCTTCTAACCCATAAAATTGCGCAATACAGTCTCTGGGCATGCATGTCCTTGCTGACTGAAATTGCACATTGCTCAATTTCAGCCCTCAGTAGGGAGACCAGACTATGCATTACATAGATCTAGCAATTAGTCAGCCTCTTGACAACCCAGACTGTGCTTTCCGTGATTTTGACAGTCAGTCTCCCAGCCTCCCAGTGAAAATTGCGCAATATTTACTCTCAGTCACCCAGGTGTGTTGCATGTCAGTCCTCAAATTTGTTTTGGTTTTTTAACATATTTCTTACCATGAGTGTTGCTATGTCTCAATGTATAGCAGGTGTTCGTTCGTCTCTCACTAGTACAGGTACAATGGCCTCAAGGAGAGCATGCTCAAAGGACACTGTTACAAGTGAAACTCGAGATGTAGTTGAACAAGTGTCTATGGGCCTTCCCATTTACGAAGACACCAAGCTGGTCATAGAAAGAGAGATCAAGATGAAATGGTAGGACATCAATGATACAATCTCAAGCACATTTGAGGAATATCTGGAAGACCGCAAGGTCTATGTCAACATCCACAAATCTAGCTTGTACCGGATTGCATGTAGGTATCCCATGTTTCCATGTGTGGAAATGATACATTGGGTTGTCTCACACACTGAACCTAAGATGATGATGCTGAGAAGTTTCAGTGGGACATAAATTGCTATATACAAGGTGAAGGAATACCATGAGATGTATTACTTGTGACAGTCGATGATCACAATGGAGAAACCCTTGAGCACACACAACAACGCAAACTCTAGAGATATCTTGAAGAGTTGGGTGAAATAGCCAACCAAGTTTAGAACAACACCTAGTCTGGTTTATAAGACGAAGATATTGTGGAAGGCATATCAATACTTGGTCATATTTTCATGTTGCTTATATGACCAAGAGAGCACAAAGAACTTCCTGCAAAGCTAGGTGATTGCGTTGGACCAATTGGCCAACGAAGGAAGGCCATGCAACTCGTCTGACATGTTTGCTCTCAGGTTGAAGGAACAAGTGAGAGGAGCTTGGCATCTGCCCAAAGGTCAAAAAGAAGAGATATACATGTCTTCTTATATTCTGGATGTGATATGTGCCCATCAGTAGTTCCCAGGTTTGAAGTGGGCATGGACATCTTCGAAAACCATTGTGCACACATATTGCAGATTGTTCTCCGAATGCAGTTTATGTGGATTCATCACACAGTTGTCAGACCACTTTTTCACCTCGGTATAAAAAATGATATTTGACTAGGATCCACCTTGCAAGTTGCAGACAATGATGGAGGCACTGATTGGCATAGAAGATTGGTACGCCTCACCCCTCGACACCTTCATACGCATGTACAATGTGGAGAAGCCTCTACATGTTTTACCGAGGTTTGCCATGGATAAGCTCTTCATGCAAGAAGTATCGTATCACATCTTGATAAGGTTGTTAGCTAGACTGAGTAGGAATAAGAAGTCACCTTGGCCCACTCTTCCTTTGCAGATCAGTGTATACGAGATATGGAATCTCAAGCATACCGGTTCCCAAATGAAGGAGTTCCAAAGATTTACTTTTAGCACCAAAATTTTCAATCCGCATGACCCACATTTCTTTGTAAAGGACCATTATGCGAGAGTGAAATTTCCATGGATCCATGGGGAGTTTCATTGGGCTAAGGAAGACTCATGGAAATATTGTCACAACTTCTCTGGGCTCAATGAATCGGTCGGCATAGCTGTGGAATGGTTAGCAAAGCAGCAGCTAGGAGAGAACCATCAACAAGAGTGGAGGGTAACAGACCTGCACACGACAAAGGAAAGAGAAACGTTGATGACAATGTAGAGGTAGAACAAAGCTACAAGTTCAAAGAAGATCCACTCATGATGAAAGAAACTTTGGAAATTGAGGCTAATAGGTGACAGCACAACAAGAGGAACACGTAAAGGAAAACAGATAAATGAAGGATGGATGAAGCATAGGAGGAGTTTCAAGAGTTGAAGCAACAAATCCGAGAAGAACAAGAGTTGCGTAGAATAGAGAAGGAAGCACAGCAAGGATAGACGTAACAAGAGGCGCAACATGCACAGATTGACAAAACTATGCCCATATAGGTTGTAGACTCATCCGAGCAGCTGGCACAGAGAAGACATGGTGAGTAGTCGAAGGAGCAGGACTTAGCTCAAGAGATTGAACAAATGTTAGAGAAAATGGATATAGATGTGGTGCAACCAGAGTTATATCAGGATATATACCTCATGCTTCATAACCAAGAGGTCACCCCACTGGCTTCACCAAATTCGAAAGTAGAGCAAGTCCCAAGCGATTAAGGCGACACAGAGATCCTTGAAGACAATCCGGAAGTGGAGATGCACAACATATCTTTCGACAAGTCACAACACAGTGTTGTGCAATCATGCAGAGTG
The DNA here is from genome assembly GCA_000404065.3 of Pinus taeda. Classification (NCBI taxonomy): domain Eukaryota; kingdom Viridiplantae; phylum Streptophyta; class Pinopsida; order Pinales; family Pinaceae; genus Pinus; species Pinus taeda. Next base: position 107,846 of record APFE030350157.1, read on the forward strand.
CCTACTCCAGATGTCCACACATCTCCTACGCAGTTTGCAAAAAGAGTGATTGTATCTGATGTGCGCAAGAATCTAGCAGCATTGGCCGATGCTACCAGAGCATATGCTAAGGCCACTAACTCGAGTGTTCAATTCTTGATAGCAGAGAATGAGCGCATGGCCAAGGATTTAGAAGCGGCCAAGCAGGGAGGAGAGAAGGTTACATCATCCGCTAGAGAAGACTTGAAGAGAGTGATATTGGATGAGCTATTGTCCCTTGAAACAGTCATGCGGATGTTGTACTCCAAATTCGGCATCGTGCATAAGGCAATTGTCCATCTCAATGGTTGGCAGCAATGCTTTGCTAGGAGAGCACACATCTTGTCAAATATGCACACTATTGTTGACCGCATGCAGACATGGACAATGAGATACAAAGGATCCCCATTGAATTTGCCAAAGATGATGAAGCCGAAGGTGGTAGAGTTGAAGGCATGCATCCAGAGTTAGATATGGAACTCTCATAGCTCATCACGAGCTTGTAGGCTTTGCATGCACAGGTATTCAGAAGCATGGATGTCATTGTGTGCACACACATGATCCCATCTATTTGCATACTCACCAAGGTGAAGTCGAAGAACCAAGTCCGAATAGAGCTGGACATGTACTTTGATGAGTTGATGTGTGTAGCCACCATTGTAGACTTGGAGATTAGTGCACACACTATGCATTAGTATGTTGTTGGTCCGACTGCACTCAAAACTATGATGTGCATGTTGGCAAACGAGTTTGAAAGAGGTGCTAGATCAATGTACCTACATGCAATGGAGGTGATAGTTCGCTTTCAGCAGGATGTCACCAATGAGCACATAGACACCATCATAGACTACCAATATTGGCATCAATTCGCCACCGTCGATCATCGCGAGGATGTCAAAGAGTTGGTCTTCCCACAGTTGTTTGTGTCTTTTTGATATCTCGCATGGCTTGCTCAAGCCTATTTTGTTTCACATGGTTACATGTGCAGATCTTGTAGAAGTGAAAGGTCAAGTGTTGATGGTCGAATGTAACAATCATGTAGTAGTTGAAGAGTCATGGTGGTAGGTGAAGAGTCACAAAGGGAAATGTCAAGGATCACCCCACCCTTTTCTATTTATAGAACCCCATAACTCATTGTACGTCAAAAAACTCATCTTCCTCATGAATCATGGAAATAAAGTTATGTAAGTGCTCAATCCAAGCCACTTCGCCTTCACCATCATACGTGTGAGTGGAAAAGAGATTGAAAAGCTTCCCCGTGATGGAGACATCTTCATGATTCGAAAAACACCACGGGGGAAGAAGAGTGCAAGACTCCATGAAAGATATGCAAAGGTTCAAAACTGGATGAGAGCACACAACTTATCATCAGGCCCTCCTTCTAGCGCTAGAAATTTTGACGGTGCTAGACCCGCCAACATGTCATGGGGATCTCCTCGGTAAGAAGTCCCAATTAGACCTCAGACCGTTTGGTGTAGGAGTCCCAGGAGTGGGTCGTAAGGTAATGCCTTGACTGTGATATCGCACAGAGGCAAGTAAGATAATTCTATTATTAGCAAGGGTGTGACTGCTACAGTGAGTCAAGGAAGGTGTATGAGAATTTCTAACACATAATGGGGAGAAAAGGGTGAAGGTGACTTCCAGGTTGAAAGGGATCAGTCCCAACTCGGCTAGGAACACAGAACATAAAAGGACATACACAACTTTCGGCGGAGCAGTCCACTCGGATGCGGTAGTCACAACACACAAGGTGAGATAACATGTACAACACTCACGGATTAGTCTTGTTAGCACTTAAATCTACCTTTGGCTGAAATAAGGTAAGACTCAAGGCTACATCAAACCACGCTCAGCCTCGTAGCTAGCCCTACGAGGATAGGAGAGGGCTCTCTCCGGGTCAATCTCGGCAAAAGATAATCAACGAGGTCGAGATGACTGGATTGATGACTAATTTTAGGCTAGGTATGAAGTACAAGGACTTTGGAATTGATTTTTTTAGGTTTTGTTGAAGTCAAGGGAAAGGCAATTTTGGGTGCGGGGATGAGGCACAACTTTTGTAGAGGTCTACTTGGGGCAAGATAGGCGATTGTTTTGATGCCTTTAAAGTGATTGAATGGATAGATCTGACTGGTGAGATGTTAAGGAGAGCAATAAACTTTCAAGGGTTCTCCTTAAACAGACGAAAACATGGAAAATTAAACAAATTTAAAGGCAGAGCATAGCAAATTTATGGATTCTACCTTAACACTTCATTTGTTCAATTGCAGAAGATTAAAGAAGTAAAGTGGTACACATACACAACTTACAAGTACTAAAAGAAACACACCATCAAGACATAAATCCACATGAATCCCAAATAGTGCTGCAAAACCCTGGTCTTTCCTTTGCCAAAAATGCAGATAAGATATGTACAATAGAGTCTCAAGCTATTCCCAAGAGTCCAACCCTGAAAATGACTAAGAAAATACATAATATAGGCAAGCCAACACATTCCCTTGCCTCTAGGGGTTGAGCTCATTATCCTAGGAGTTGTTTCAACCAATTCTAAAAAAAGCACTACAATCTAGGCAGTGAAAACAACTTGCCTCTATAAGCTAGGAAACCAATTCATTCATTAAATTTTTGCTATTTTATGAATGAATAATCTAGAATAGGTAAATAAGTGTCAAATCAACATAATATTCCATTAAATACATCAAGAAGGGTGAAAAATCACATCACAAGTCAAAACTGGTCAAACTGGTCAAACTGGCTTCATTTGCTGCGCTGAGGATGAAAACTGTGCCAAAAAACCCTGTGTGTTGTGCGCCTAAGCCCTGTGCGCCGCGCACCTTTCCACTTGCTTTTGGGGCACTACCTAGCATCCAAATTGAGCTCAGGTTGGCTTGCTCGAAAGCCCTATATGTCTACTTTCTAACCCAAGTGGAATTTTCCAATTTGATGTCCATTTGAACCTCGAAAAGTGCATTCTCCCAGAAGTACTTCCTGCTGGTGCAAAAAGTGGTAGAAAGGTGGTTTTCATGATGTTTTTGAGCCTTTTGGTCACCCAGAACTTGATGAAATGCTTTGGAAATGGCTGATCATGTGTAATTCATCATGACAAATCCAAAACTATAAGCCATTTGTTTTTTGGACCTCCCCATCTTATGGGTCGTGCGCTGCGCGCTACGCGTAGAGCCAAAAAACCTGTTTTGCAAGCCAAAAATTTCAAAATGACAAAATTTTCTCCAAATTTGCCCAAATTCGGAGTGAAGACCCTCCATCATGTATCATGCTCAACTAACGAAGCCTTGGCCAAAACTCGAAGTGGATCGGGCTTTTTCCGTTGTTTTAGCACTTTGCTCAAACACCTCTTAAGGATCTTCATTTTCGCTTTGCAAACATGCATGCGAGCCCAATAGTGATTTTTCATATCACGAAGCATGTATATGTCCCTATTTTCCTTCACCAACAGCTTCTCCAAATGAGTGTTTACCTAGATGAGCATTGATTCTCGATCAATAGGTGTCAAATCACCGGGTCTCCTTCGGGCCAATTCCCGGTCTTCCTGGATATTCCGCAGCTCATAAAGTTCATGCTCATCTTCCAGCTGTTTGTTGTGCTGCTCCAAGTAGTTGATCACCCATTTAGCCATCTGCAATTTCTTTTGCAGCGACTCATTCTCATCCCTTTGCTCTGGGATGATCTCCTTGAGCTCCGAGTTAGGAGAGCTAGCATCAACATCAATGATACCCATGTCCTGACCTCCTGAAGGACCCTCATCAAACATGGGTCTCTTGCCCCTATCTTGAATCTGTACCTGTACTGAAGACGGAGGTGAGACCCCTTCCACATGATGTGGAGATAATACTCGTTGTGCTGATGATGTCAACGAGACCCCTTCCACCCCGGGTGGAGATAGTACTCTTCATGCAGATGCAAATAAGGCCCCGTGGCCTCTCTGATATGTCACATATACTGGAGCATCGACATGCTCGGTCTCAAGAATGTCAAACTGCTGTGAAGGCCCTCCCTCATCATGAACTATCTCTGGAGGAGGCTGAAGTGCGGAAAATTAATCACGGGAGATGAAATCCTCCCAAGTAATACCCTGTTGTGCCAACTGATGCATCACTATGATTTTGATCAATGCATAATGATATATGCTCTTATGGTGATGTGCTGGGCTCTTCCTTTGTCCTAAAGGCACCATCCTCTCTATGTTACGACACATGAAAAATGGAATGTTCATCATACATACCCTTGTGAAATGCATCAACAAACAGACATGGTACGCATAGAGACGCGATAATCTGCCCTCACAGTTGAAATACCAAATGATGAGTTTCATCAACGGTGCGAACTCATCTTTCAAGAATCTGAAAGGAAAAGCTGCGCTCAAGTGTCTGATATATCCGGGCTTGATATATGGCTCATAGTAAAGTCTGTCTAGCATCTAGCATTTGCTCCATTCCTCCCCTACATTTGGTATCCCGGTGGCCTGAGCAATAGTCTCGGGTGACAAGGTAAAATTCACTCCGGCAAGGTTTACATGACCATCCTGTAGATTAAGGACAAATAGACGGACTAGTTCTGATGATGCTGAGTTTGTGAGATCATCTCATAATATTGGAAACATGATTGGCGCCGAAAACAATCCATTGCAAGTGGGCAAGCTTGCAATTGAGCCAAAGAAGTAGGCTCCTCCCTAACATGCTGTCCACTTTTGCCACCTTTGTAATACCTCCGTGGAACATTTGACACATTTACCTCCGATGTAGAATCACTATCATACTCCTGTTCATATACTGACTCGGTCTCTGACATTTTCTTTAGAAACAAGATAGCTAGAATATATATATGCTGATATACAACTGTGTGCAAAATTGACTGTAGACTGTTTCTTTTTCTCAAAATGCTGTGACCAAGGGGAAACAAATGTACAAGGGAATTGTTAGGAAAGGGAAAACATTAGGGAAATGGGGAACATGGAAATAAAACAAGGAATTTAGAGAAGGGAAGGGACATGGAAATCTTGAAGTTTTAGGGTTTTGGGATGAGGTAGGGATTATGTGTTTGTAATAGAAGGGAGGGATTAGGATTTGAGGGAGGATAGTGTAGGGTTTATGAGGGAATCATTGGGAAAATAATGGTGAATATAGGGGATGGGAAACAAAAGGAAATAGGAAAACATGATAACCTTGGCAACATTTTTTTTATTTTTTTAAAACCATTCAACAATTTTGGCATTCAAATTCTTACAGCAATTTAATGGACAAAGGAGTTTTTTTACACTTGATTTTCTACGGAAAATATATCATAATCCTTTACATAAACCATTCAAAATCAAGAATGAGCCATGGATATAAGCCTACCTGTGAATTTATGCTTGAGAGGAGGCGTTTTAGTGTTTTCTTGGACAAAGTTTGGGCATAAACCCCAGTGCGCCGCACGCCTCACCCAACGCGCCGCGCGCCTCTGATGCGCCGCGCGCCCTGAAAATGCTCAAATTTGCTTAAAAACTCACAAAATTTCTTTGGAACAATGCTCTTCACTCTTGGAATGTGGAATGGCTTGCAAATGAGGTGAAATATCTTCATATAGAGTCCTTTTTGATTTTTGCTTGATCCATAACCCATTTTCCTATGTTTGGTCGTTGACACTTTTTCATAATTAATAGACTTTGACCTTTTTGGTTTCCTCCTTAAAATTGGTTGAAATAATGATTTTCTCTGATAATTTTTTGTAGGGATAACTGTGATATGCTCTGGCAAAGGAGACCAAGGCTGCACTTGGACGTTTCAAGGATTGAAGTTTTTGAAATTTTTTTACAAAAATGAGATGACGACTTATCTTCAAAACGGAGTTTTGAAGAGAAGTCATACTTTATCTGTACAATGATGAAAATTATTGAAGTGATTATCTATCAAAGACATCCCTCTGGCCTGCTGGTCTTCTAAGACTTTTCAAAACAAAATTGACTCAACCCTAAACCTAAGACCTAAAAATTTAAAACATGATTGTAAATGACCTTTGAAGCTTTATGACTAAACTTGAACCAGCAGTGCCATGCACGAGGGGAATGAATGACACAAACCATTCCGTCAGAGTTATGGCATGCCTAACGAAATGCAACTGATCAAAACTGATGGGACACCTAAACATGAAATGCAGAAAGAGCTTTGATCTCTGACGGAGGGATAACTATACCGACTCTAACATTGGCTCCAATGGGGATGGTATCTCCTTGGAGATGCCAAGAACCGTAGATCTCTGTAAAAGCTAGACAGTGCCTTCATCCATTGGGCGATGGAGTCATTATTCCAACACAAAATCTGGAGAATTTTGACTGAAAAACCAAAAACTACTTTGACCAAACTAGACTCGAAGCTAAAATATTGAGACAACTGACTTGACAAACTTAGACTAACTAACCTTCATTTTCAGAATTATAGCCTTCACCTCGGGCCCCAGACTGAATATGATAAGTTAGTTTACATGTGCAATAGAACAAAAGTAAAATTATATGTACAATGATGATGAAATGAGCAGAAAATACTCAGAAGTAGTATCTCTTTAACAGTCGACCAGTAATCGGCCCTCCAAGACATTCATCTCCATTCATTTCTTTGAGAAGGAAAGTGTTTTGGCCACGATATGTTGCAATCTTGTAAGGACCCTTCCATAAATTTTCAAATTTGCCATGCTTTCCCTTGTCTTCATGTCGAGCATCCCACCTCAAAACTACATCATCTAGCTTAAATGTGTCCGTCTTTGCTTTCCGGTCATAAATCTTTTTGATGCGCTCCTGCAAATTGCAAGTGTTTTGAAATACCTCCTCCCGCGTCTGCTGTAAATGAATCATCTGATTAATCCTTCTCTGCATAGGATCTTCCTCACTACCATCTTCTTGAAGCAATTTGACTACCGGGACAGCGAGCGAAGTAGGAAAAACCGTGTCTGTTCCGTACACCAATTTGAAAGGAGACATGCCAATAGACTTTTTCTGACTCACCCTATCAACCCATAGTGCATTTATCAACTTCTCCCTTCTATTACAAACACATAATCCCTATCTCATCCCAAAACCCTAAAACGTCAAGATTTCCATGTCCCTTCCCTTCTCTAAATTCCTTGTTTTATTTCCATGTTCCCCATTTCCCTAATGTTTTCCCTTTCCTAACAATTCCCTTGTACATTTGTGTCCCCTTGGTCACAACATTTTGAGAAAAAGAAACAGTCTACAGTAAATTTTGCACACAGTTGTATATCAGCATATATATATATATTCCAGTTATCTTGTTTCTAAAGAACATGTCAGAGACCGAGTCAGTATATGAGCAGGAATATGATAGTAAATGTGCCAAATGTGCCACGGAGGTATCACAAAGGTGGCAAAAATGGACAGCATGTTAGGGAGGAGCCTACTTCTTTGGCTCAATTGCAAGCTTGCCCACTTGCAATTGATTGTTTTCGGCGCCAATCATGTTTCCAATATTGTGAGATGATATCACAAACTTAGCATCATCGGGAACTAGTCAGTCTATTTGTTCTTAATCTACAGGATGGTCATGTAAACCTTGCCGGAGTGAAATTTACCTTGTCACCCGAGACTATTTCTCAGGCCACCGGGATACCAAATGTAGGGGAGGAATGGAGAAAACGCCAAATGCTAGACAGATATTACTATGAGCCTTTTATCAAGCCCGGGTATATCAGACACTTGAGTGCAGCCTTTCCTTTCAGATTCCTGAAAGATGAGTTTGCACCGTTGATGAAACTCATCATTCGGTATTTCAGCTGTGAGGGAAGATTCTCGCGTCTCTATGCGTACCATGTCCGTTTGTTGATGCATTTCACAAGGGTACATATGATGAACATTCCATTTTTCATGTGTCGTAACATAGAGAGGATGGTGCCTTTAGTACAAAGGAAGAGCCCGACACATCAGCATAGGAGCATATATCACTATGCATTGATCAAAATCATAGTGATGCATCAGTTGGCACAGTAGGGTATTACTTGGGAGGATTTCATCTCCCGTGATTACTTTTCCGTGCTACAGACTCCTCCAGAGATAGTTCATGATGAGGGAGGGCCTTCACAGTAGTTTGACATTCCTGAGACCGAGCATGTCGATGCTCCAGTATATGTGACATATCAGAGAGGCCACAGGGCCTTATTTGCATCTGCACGACGAGTAATATCTCCACCCGGGGTGGAAGGGGTCTTGTTGACATCATCAGCACAACGAGTATTATCTCCACATCATGTGGAAGGGGTCTCACCTCCGTCTTTAGCACAGGTACAGATTCAGGATAGGGGCAAGAGACCCATGTTTGATGAGGGTCCTTAAGGAGGTCAGGACATGGGTATCATTGATGTTGATGCCAGCTCTCCTAACTCGAAGCTCAAGGAGATCATCTGAGAGCAAAGGGTCGAGAATGAGTCGCTGCAAAAGAAATTGTAGATGGCTAAATGGGTGATCAACTACTTGGAGCAACGCAACAAACTGCTGGAAGATGAGCATGAACTTTATGAGCTGCGGAAGATCCGGGAAGACCGGGAATTGGCCCAAAGGAGACCCGGTGATTTGACACCTATTGATCGAGAATCAATGGTCATCCGGGTAAAAAATCATTTGGAGAAGTTGTTGGCGAAGGAAAACATGGACAAAGACATGCTTCGTCATATGAAAAATCACTATTGGGCTCGCATGCATGTTTGCAAAGCAAAAATGAAGATCCTTAAGAGGTGTTTGAGCAAAGCGCTAAAACAACGGAAAAGGCCCGATCCACTTCGAGTTTTGGCCGAGGCTTCATTAGTCGAGCATGATACATGATGCAGGGTCTTCACTCTAAATTTGGGCAAGTTCGGAGAAAATTTTGTCGTTTTGAATTTTTTGGCTTGCAAAACAGGTTTTTTGGCTCTACGCGTAGCGCGCGACCCATAAGATGGGGAGGTCCAAATCACAAATGGCTTGTAGTTTTGGATTTTTCATGATGAATTATAGATTCTCAGCCATTGCCAAGGCATTTGATCAAGTTCTGGGTGACCAAAAGGCTCAAAAACATCATGAAAACCACCTTTCTGCCACTTTTTGCACCAGCAGGAAGTACTACTGGGAGAATGCACTTTTGGAGGGTCAAATGGACACTAAATTGGAAAATTCCACTTGGGTTAGAAAGTATACATCTAGGGCTTTCCAGCAAACCAACCTGAGCTCAATTTGGATTCTAGGAAGTTCCCCAAAAGCAGGTGGAAAGGCGCGCGGCGCACAAGGTTTTTTGGCACAGTTTTCATCCTCAGCGCAACAAATGAAGCCAGTTTGACCAGTTTTGACTTGTGATGGGATTTTTCACCCTTATTGAAGTAATTAATGGAATATTATGTTGATTTGACACCTATTTACCTATTATAGATGATTCATTCATAAAATAGCAAAAATTTAATGAATGAATTGGTTTCCTAGCTTATAGAGGCAAGTTGTTTTGACTGCCTAGATTGTAGTGCTTTGTTTAGAATTGGTTGAAACGCTCCTAGAATGATGAGCTAGACCCCTAGAAGAAATGGAATTGGTGTTGATTGCCTATATTATGTTTTATTTTCTTAGTCATTTTTAGGGTTTGACCTTGGGAAAGCTTGAGCATTCTATGTACATATCTTTATCTGCATTTTTGGCAATAGGAAAGACCAAGGGTTTATGCAGCACTATTGGGATTCTGTGGCTTTATGTCTCGATGTGGTGTTTTCTTTTAGTACTTGTAATTTGTGTATGTGTACCACTTTCCATCTTTAATCTTCTGCAATTGAACAAATGAAGTGTTAAGGTAGAATCCATAAATTTGCTATGCTCTGCCTTTAAATTTGTTTAATTTTCCATGTTTTCGTCTGTTTAAGGAGAACCCTTGAAAGTTTCTTGCTCTCCTTAACCTCTCACCAATCAGATCTATCCATTCAATAACTTTAAAGGCATCAAAACAATTTCCTATCTTTCCCCAAGTAGACCTTTGCAAAAGTTGTGCCTCATCCCCACACCCAAAATTGCCTTTCCCTTGAATTCAACAAAACCTCAAAAAATCAATTCCATAGTCCTTGTACTTCATACCTAGCCTAAAATTAGTCATCAATTCAGTCATCTCGACCTCGTTGATTATCTTTTGCCGATATTGACCCGGAGAGAGCCCTCTCCTGTCCTCGTAGGGCTAGCTACGAGGCTGAGCGTGGTTTGATGTAGCCTTGAGTCTTACCTTATTTCAGCCTAAGGTAGATTTAAGCACTAACAATCCCAAATAAGGGATCAATTGCAGATAGTTGGAGAACCTATGTCTGATAGAGAGCGGGTACTCATTGCACTTCAAGGCCTTCCTCCTATTTGGGAAACATTCATTAATACTATAAGCAACAATGGCCGGTTACCTACATTTGATGAGATCATTGGAAAATGCACTCAAGAAGAAAATAGGATGATATCTTGAGGAAAGATTAAAAAGCATGAAGAAGGAGAGCCCTCTACATTTGTTGCACAAGTAAAGCAAAGGAAAGGAAGAGGAAGACCATCTAGTTCAAGAAATCCTACCCCTGAATCAAAGGACTCCAAAAGAAGAGGAAGGAGAATTGAATGCTTCAATTTCCATGGGCATGGTCACTATGTTCGAGATGCTCCGGAAAAGAGAGATGCTCTAAGGTCCAACTACAACAACAATTGTGGCTTCGACAATAATGATAGAAGAAGAAGAGATGCTCTTGACGATTGTAAATAAGATCATCATCCTCAAAAGAGATCGAGAAATTCAAGGTATGGAAATAATGCAACTACTACTCAATCTAAATATATTCTTATTTATGCTCTTTCTAGTTCCTCTCCTTTAGATTTGTGTGATAGTTTGTTAGTATATAGTGGGGCCTCTAGACATTTCTCTAGTTTTTGTGAAGTCCTCTCAAATTTGGCTGAGAGGGAGACTAATACAAATACCATTCTTAGGGACAACTCTATTTTTCCAATGAAGGGTTTTGGTTCTGTTACATTTCATTTGGATTATGGGGAAACCATATTTCTTCATGTATGTTCCAAGATTGAACAAGAACCTTGTATCTATATCTGCCTTTGTAATAGGAAAGGTCCTCACCTAGCCTATGGAATCTCACATGAGGGATGCATTCACCTTGGTATCTAGAATTGAAGGACTCTAGAGAGTCAATGGAAGAACATTGCAAGCACTGGTGCATTATAGAAATCATCAAAGTGAGCTATGGCGTTGAAGGTTTGCACATCTACATTATTATTCCCTGCCTAAAGTAAGGATGGTTTATGTAATGATTTAAGTTCAAACTAAGCATGATGGGGTATGTTTGGGATGTGCAAGTGGAAATAAGTCGAGGGGACCATTCCCTCCAAGCAAATGCAGGACTAATGATATTCTACAGCTCATACATTCTGATTTATGTGGACCCATGCCAATAAAATATATGGGTGGCTATCTATATTACATAATATTTGTGGATAACTTCTCCCGAAAGACATGGATATTCTACATGAAGCACAAGGACGAAGCATTTGATATGTTCTAGTATTTCAAGGCACTGATAGAGTATCAAACATGGAAAATAATCAAGGTCTTCAAGTCTGGTAATAGTGGAGAATACACTTTTAATGAGCTCATTGACTTTTTCAGGAAGCTTGAAATCAAGAAGGAGACCATAGTACCTTATAATTCCAAGAAAAAATGTGTGGCTGAAAGAAAGAACAAGATCATCATGGAAGTTGTTGTTGAAAATTGTACCTAGGTTCAGTCTTCATTATGATGTAATTGTAATCATGACATTATATATTATTTATAAAGAAAGAAAAATGAAAGGAAGAGAAGTTATATTTTAGTTTGGAGTATGGGTTTCATACTCAAGTTTGAGTCAAAAGCATGTTCTTCATGTTTTTAGGCCTTTATAGGTCTTTATAGGATAAAGAATAATTGGTCATGTGTCATAGTCTCATTTGGACTATTGTAACGGAGAAAAATATTTATTTTATCATGGATAAACCCAATACCAAGTTGGTCCAAGATCAAGGACAAGTCAGCCGAAGGGAGGGTTATTTGACCCTTAATAAAGGTTATAAAAGGAGGAGAGCTTGACCTCATTTAAACACACAAAACAAGCAAGTCTGATCTGCAATAGTGAAGGTCGAAGAAGAGTAGTTGGAGGAAGAAGAAGTGGAAAAGAAGTCAAAATTTGTCAAGGGTTATCTTTTTGTCTATCTCGCTAGGGTTTGTGAAGCTGCCAACTTTAAGAGGACAAAATTATGAAGTAGTTGTAGGGGGGGAAATTTGCAGGGTTGAAATTCTATTGCAGGGGCTGAAATTGTAGTCGTATTGCAGCATCAAAGTTTTGGAAGTTGTTTTAAAGAAAATCTTGTTGGGGGTTAGCTCAGGTCTTGGAGGGTTTCTTGTCTTGGGTCTTTAGGTCTTGGAAGTCTCTTTTGTAAGCAAAATCTAAAGAAGAAGAGACACATTTTTTGGGCTTTTCCCTGGCTTGGAGCCTCTATCTTGTGTACTTTGTTTCTTTGTGATCTTATTATTTTAGTAATTGCTTGATGAACATGACTAAATTAGTAATAAAGGAACACCTAACATCACAAGAAATTATCAAGCTGAGGAAAATAAGTAATAAAATGCAAGTCTCTGTATTTTCCAACATGGAATCAGAGCTAAGGTTCAAGGAGACTAAAGATCACAGTTTGGTTGGCATTATGACAAGGGTTATGAAGAAGGGTTTCAAGTTTCTTGGAAATCTTGCTACCTCCATCAGGAACTACATATTAAAGGTTATCTCTAAGCTAGTGAAGGAAGTAGTAGAATGAATTATGTTCTCCACTTTATCTGGCACCTTCAAAGATGAAAATGTATGGGTTATCGATAGTGTTGCCTCCAGACACATGACAGGAGACTCAATCAAACTTGGAGACAAAAAAAAAACTATCTAGTGAAAGGTGTTAGGTCTACATCATTGGAGCTTGATTCAGGTGGAAGAATTCACCCCAACAACATCTTAATTTTTCCAGGTTTGAAGAAAAAACTACTTTTTATTTCTTATCTAGAGGATAAGGGTGATATAGTTGCTTCTATTGTTTGCAAGGTTTTGGTTTGGGGTAAATGATATAGTATTAATGAAGAAAGGGTGATTGTGGTTCGTGAGGGGACATTATATAGACTCTATAGCCCTCTAGTTCAAGCCATAGTTCACCTAGCAGTGAATTCTTCTGAACTCTAGCATAAAAGATATGGACATCTTCATTTTAAGATTTTTTAATCTCTGAGTCAAATCTTCAATGGCATCCCCGAAATAACGGAAGATCATGAAGGAACCTATAAGGGATGTGCCCTATGCAATAACACAAAGAAAACATTTTCAAGTAGTGAATCTAGATCTAAGGGAATTTTATATCTCATACATTTAGATGTTTGTGGACCAATTACAGTCAAGTATCTTGGTGGGAATTAGTATTATGCAACCTTCATTGATGATTACTCAAGGGAGACTTGCTTATATATCCTCAACAATAAGGGTAAGGTATTCAAAAAGTTTTAGGAGTTCAATAGTGAAGTAGAAAACCTAACTAAGAGGAAGAAAAAAACTTTAAGGTCGGATAATGGTGGAGAATACACCTCCAAAGAATTAATAACTTTCTGCAAGGAAGCATGAATAAAGAGGGAGCTCATTATTCCCTATAATATTGAACATAATGGAGTGGTAGAAAGGAAGAACCGTACTATTGAAGAATGTGTCAGAGTTTTGTTGAATGATTAGGACATCCCTCGATTGTTGTGGGGAGATGCATGTATGACAGTTTTTTACTTGCAGAATCAAAGTCCTTATAGGATCCTCAACAACATGACACTGGAAGAAGCATTTACAGGAAAGAAGCAAGTGTGGATCATCTTTGTATATTTGGGTGTCTTTTGTACATTCATGTACCAAAGGATAAAAGAAAGAAGTTGGATCCTACTAGTTTAAGATGCATCTTTGTTGGGTACAATGCTTCATCTAAAACATACAAAATCTATATCAAGGAGGATCGTTGAATTGAGGTAAGCAAAGATGTAATCTTTGACGAAAGCATAGCTTACAAGAAATCAAAGGATGTTCCAGTTGACTCTAATGGAGAAGAAGTTCCTATCTCCAAGGATATCTCAAGGGATAACGATGGTGAAGAATCGAGACCATCTCAAGAGGATGTTTAAGGTCCTTGTGAACCTATACAACAAGTAACTATTCTAGAAAATCATAAGAGGCTTGTTTGGCTAAAAACTACTCTTCAAGAAGCAAAATGACATACAACATCAGGGACATCCAAGGAAAGTAAGAGAGACCAAAGAGGTATTCAAGATATGTTGCATAGATGACAAAACTGATTGAGGCAAAACCTTCCTCCTATGTTGATGCAACTAAGCATCAAGAATGGAGAAATGCAATGCAGGAAGAATACCTGTCGATAATAAAGAATGAGGTATGGGAGATTGTCCCTAAGCCAAGTGATAAATCAATAGTCACTTCAAAATGGATTTATAAGATAAAGCACACTGCAGATGGGGGAGTCAACAAATACGAAGCAAGGTTTGTAGCAAGGGGCTTCTCACAGAAGGAAGGTGTTATAAAAAATATATAACTACGGACATAATATCTTCCCTAGGCCTGGTGAACTAACCTAGAAAGACAAAAAGAAAAATAAGTTGATGTTTTCCTTAAAGTAAATAGATAATGGGAGGAAGCCTACCTGGAATCTGTTGTATGCTTCGTTCCTTCCTTTGCTTGTATGCTCCAATCCTAGCTCTGATCGATATATATAGAACCTGCACAATCAGACAACACGAGGCAACGATCTACGAGATATATGTAGCATCATCTAATCACTTTATTCAATAGATCAACATGGTATTGAAATACATGAAATCATAACATCATATATAGGAAAACAAAGAACTCTTTGCATTAAAATGGAGTGAGTTATAACCAAAAATATGTGTTGATCTTGTAGAAGAGCTCCTCCAATTTGACTTGTCCTTTCCTTGCCACAAAGTGCACATATAGTCACCCTAATGCATGGAATAATGTCTCTCAAAACATCAGCATAAGGGTAGAATCAATCTCCAAAATCCAACCCCTTACCTACGGATGGCTATAAATATATAAATGAGGGAGTTAGTTAATGAATTCTTATCCTCTTACCAATCTAGGCTTCAGATAGGATAGGATAGGATTCAATACTTTTATCCAAGGTAAATAGTTACAACAAATCCTAGAAGCTTATGGAAGAGGAAGCTTTAGGATTCTTTTTTATTTTCCCAAATTCCTAGAATCAACACACCCCCAAGACTGAGCAACTTACTGGTGATCAACGCATGCCCAAAGTAGGACAAACTGGTATTCAATGCTGAGCAATGAGGGGTCAGGGTGTGTTGGTCCTAAAAATGACTGGAATGAGGCAGTTTCAGGAAGAGACTCACGAATATGAGAGAGGCATACTTAGGGCTTTGTGTAGGGAGGATGGCAAAGTGTTCAAAGGATGTGAGTGATCCTGTTTGAAGGCATATTGACCAAATGTAACAAAATGGCCTATATTAGAAGGAATTGATTACGAGGAAACCTTTGCTCCCATTGCTATGTATACAACAATAATATCACATATTTCATTGGTCGCTTCCATGGGATGGAACATCCACCAAATGGATTCCAAGACAAATTTCCTGAATGGGACTGTTGATGAGGAAGTCTACATTGAGCGGACTCAAGGATTTGAAATAAATCAGAGGGAGACTCATGTATACAGGTTGAACAAGGCTATATATGGCTTAAAGCAAGCACCGAGAGCATGGTATGCGAGAATGGATGCACACCTCGTGAGACTTGGTTTTACCAAGAGTTTTGTAGATCCAAATATACACATCAAGGTGTTCCTGGAGGAACCAGTTATTATACTTCTATATGTGGTTGACCTACTAGTCATAGGTGTAGAATGTTGGATTCAGGAATGCAAGAGGTAGTTAGCAGTCGAGTTCAATATGAAAGATCTTGGAGTTATGCATTATTACTTGGGACTAGAAGTATGGTAGAATACAAGAGAAATATATCTTGGTCAAGGTAAATATGTGATCAAGATGATTCAGAAGTTCGACATGATGGATTGAAACATATGATGACTCCTATGGTTACAAATTTGAAAAGGTTGAGGAGTCCTAGTCTAGTTTAGTAGATCCTGCTTGTAATAGACAATTGATTGGGTCCTTGATGTATATGGTAAACACCAAACCGAACATTTGTTTTGCAGTAAATGTCCTCAGTCGATTTTAAATGGAGCTAAGACATGATCATTGGATTGTAGCAAAGCACATCCTAAGATATATGTGAGGGAATATACATCATTGCCTCAAATACACTAATGATGAAATATAAATTGTTGGATATATAGATTCATACTGGGAAGGCAGTGTGACAGATGGAAAAAGCACAACTAAAGGATGTTTCAACCTTGGATCTTCCATGGTTTCGTGGATGAGTAGAAATAAAGATACAATTGCTTTGAGCACCGTTGAGGCTGAATATGTTGTTGCAAGTGAATTTTATTGGGAAGCAATTTGGCTCATGAAGTTGCTATCAAACTTGTTTGAAGGACCACTCATCCCTACATGGACACATTATGATAATGAGACTTACATAATATTGACAAAAGACCTGGTGTTTCACTCTAAGAAGAAGCATATAAACAACAATTACCACTACATCAGAAGCTTGGTACGAGACAGGGTCGTAGAGCTGCACTATCTACCTACATATGAACAGGTAGCAGACATATTGACTAAAGTGTTACCAAACAATAAGCTTGAGTACATGAGAGTTAAGCTTGGTTTGGTGGATATCTCTTCCCTGGTTGAGAGGGAGCGATATCAGATAGTTTTTGTCTTTATGGGTCAGGAAATAGACTAGGACTAATAGTCGTAAGTCTTAATGAAGGCCATAAAGAAATAATGTAGTCTGGAGGATTGGATAAGCATTTAGATTTGAACTTCTTATGGATTTGGGAATCCAAGGAAAGAAGTTGATGACTATTGCTCTTTGAAGATGAGGTAGGGCATCCAAGATAAGAGTAGTTGAAGAGGACTGATAAGAATAGTCCTAAAAAGACATACCTTGTAAACATATGGATGGGGTATGTACCTTGAGAGGTAGTGTGGCAACTCACATAAAGCCTCCCAGCATAAAGCTCATGATTAAAGATGAGATGGTCCAAGTTAAGTCATTTAGGGACAATGTTGGTTATGATAAAGATGCTTGACAGAAAGATGAATTATCAATCTGACTCTTCTTATGGGAATGCTTCAAGATTGAGATTCTTTGTACCATGAATACCTCCCTAGCTAAGAGGGAGTGTTGAAAATTGTAACTAGGTTCGATATTCATTATGATGTAATTGCAATCATGACATTATATATTCTTTGTAAAGAAAGGAAAAATGAAAGAAAGACCCAAAGGGAAGTCTGTTGTGATTTCTAATTGGTTGTACAAGATCAAGCAAGGATATGATGGAAGTATTGAGAAATATAAGGCGAGGTTCGTGGCTAGAGGTTTCTACCAGAAAGAGGGAGAAGACTATGATGATATATTTGCACCCATTACCCGCTATACTATTATTAGATCTATTGTTTCCCTTGTTGCTAGTTAAGGATGGACCCTTCACCAGATGGATGTGAAGATTGTGTCTCTTCATGGTATACTCTAGGAAGACGTATATGTTGAGAAACCACGAGGATTTGAAGTACATGACAGGAAAACTCACGTTTGCAGGCTGAAGAAGGCACATTATGGATTGAAGCAAGCTCCGAGAACCTGGTATGCATGTATTGATAGCTACCCGATGAAGCTTGGATTCACGAGAAGTAATGTCTCTTGAATTTCCACAATCCTAGTTTCTAGAATAGAATCATAAATCTCTGATGCTACCAAACCAAGAATCTCAACAAAGATGCTTTGCACAAAAAAATAACATAATGTAGTGAATCAATCACATGCACAATAAGAACAATATATGTAACCCAACTTCGTTATTTTACCAAAATATAATACAACAGTCTAAGGCTTTTGTACAAGGGATAATGCCCATCAAATTGTTGAAAATGCAGCAAGAAAATCTAGTTTTGACTTTGCCTTGCTCAAACTAGATTAAAATTCAAATTTCAATTTCAGTAAAATAGTTGAAGAAATTTAACTGAGGTGATATGGCACTGATCACTTAGTTAAATTAGTTAATTTGAGTTGGAGACACTTGAGTTATGTTTAGTATGATTGATTTATAATTTCTAGTAATTTGTTTCAGTCAATTTGAGTTATTGTGAGTTTAACTAGTTCTAACTAATTAAGAACTAGTGGAGGGTCTAGTAATGGGGTGTGTTCACTTGTTAACAACCAGTTAACTCATCAATCAACCTAGAATAATTGATGCATGTAGATAACTCGACTTACCCAGTTGAGATTGGAGTTCAAGGGTAGTGTACTATCAATTGTAGACTATTCCATGTTGTACAGGTGGTGCATGCAATCAGAAAAGTGCCTATAGGAATTGCGCAATTCTTAATGAGTAATTTCCCTAATTAATAGCGGCTAATTCCTTATTGAATAGCACAAGGAAATAGGGACTTGGGCAAGCAGGAATTTGCCAGAGTTAGCTTGTGAAGCAGTGAGATAGATCAAACTAATGTCGAGGTTGCTCCTACTTGAACAAGCATTGTATTTCTTCTCTATTTTCTAATGAATGAAATACATATAGGAAGGGGTTTTGAACAATTTCTTTCCCCTAAATAAACATCTAATTATATGTGTTGAATCTTGTCTCATGTTTATGTTGTGATTTCTCAATCGATTAATTGATTTTCTCTGATGAGTAAAGTAGATTCAAGTCTTTTATTTTAGAAAATTACATAAGCAGTTTTGAATCGAGAAGGAATTTATAAATGGTATCACAGCATGAATCACAATATAAAAGAGAATTTGAAGTTGTCTTTACAGGTGAATCGAATTTGCAAGATCATTCTTCAGAGCTAGTAGGATGGATCTCTATGCACTCATACTCGAGTATGCCCTTGAGGGAAACTCGAATAATGTTTCTTAGAAGGACATGATGGAGGTAGTGTTGGAAGATAATGGGTTGAAGGATTTTGTAGATAGTGATATCCTAAAGCCTCCAACAACTAATGTTCGAGATCCAACAAAATGGAAGAAGTGTGTAACAAAGGCAAGGAGGATCATGTTAGAGGGAGTTCAAGATCATATTGTCTCGAATCTCCATGAGAAAGAGACTCCAAATGCAATGTGGCAAGCCTTTATAGACTTGTTTTAGAACAAAAATGACCACAAGAAGTTGGCACTAAAGGACAAGCTTCGAAATATCAAGATGGAAAAGGGTGACACAATACTGCAGTACCCGAGCAGGTTCACCCAATGTTGGGATGAACTTGGGAGTGTTGCTACTATAGTTGTAGAAGATTATTTAGAAAGCCTAGCACTTATAGGCCTTCCCAAGAGCTGGCACAACTACTAGGATTTGGTAAATGGGAGGGAGAAGCTATCAAATTGGGATCGATTGTGGTCCGACTTGGTGCAATAATAAATAAGGTGGAACACTAGAGACAGACTTCATCCAAGTGTGATGATGAGGAGAATTATGGCTTTGATTGAAAAAACAAAGAAAGGGAAAGGGAAGAAATTCTAATCCAAAGTAGAATCTGGTCAGACAGGCAAGAAGAAAGACATGTCTAAAATTATGTGCTTTCGCTGTGGGACACTATGCCACGAAGTGTCCACACAAGAAGGTGAGTAATAAGCCCTCAGGAGGAGCGACAAGTGAAGCTCTGGCTTCATAGTTGGAACTTGATTTAACCCTCATTTCTTATATGGTGAGCACAGTGATGGGTAGTGTGTGGTATTTGGATAACGAATCCTCATTCCATATGACAGGCAACTGAGAATTCTTTAGTGACTTGGAGCAGAAGAACCTCCATATGCACATCAAGATGGGAGATGATGGAAGGTACAACGCAACCAGTATTGGTACAATTGCGATTTAGATGGAGTCTGACTCCCCTCTCAAATTAGAAGATGCCATGTATGTTCCAGGTCTGAAGAAGAATCTCGTTTCAATTGCTATGTTGGAATACCGTGGCTACGATGTGATATTTAGCAAAGGGAAAGATTTCCTTAGACACATCCACAGGACAAGTGAAGCAGGGGTTCAAATAAAGAACCTTTAGAAATTATATGTAGAAAATTGCGCAACATTGAGCACAAAAGCTGAGAAGGTGTAGAGCCAAGACATCGGTGAATTATGGCATAGAATACTTGGCCATTTTCACCATGGCGCTTTGAAGATCATGCAGCGGATTTATACCAACTTTCCTAAAGGTGCACTAGAGCAGTGAGATACATGCAAAGGGTGTACATTGGGGAAGTACACAAAAGACACCTTCAATCATTGGGACAGTAAAGTGCAAGCAGTCCTTGAAAGGATTCACTCAGATGTGTGTGGACCTTTCTCAATAGCCTCCACTGCCAAGCATAGGTATTATGTTATATTTGTAGATGACTTCTCACGAAACTGCTAAATTTTATAGACAACCTCCACTGCCAAGCACATGTATTATGTTATATTTATAGATGATTTCTCATGGAACTGCTGGATTTTATCCATGCAGAAGAAAGACCATACATTCTCCAAGTTTGTTGAATTTAAAGCACTTGTTGAGAAAGAGACTGGTAGGAAAGTGAAGTCTCTCAGGAGAAATAATGGTGGAGAATATGTGTCGAATGAGTTCAAGAAATTATGTGCAAAAGAAGGAATTCGGCGAGAGTTGACAACACCTCATAACCCATAGCAGAATGGGGTGGTTGAGAGGAAAAACATAAGTATTATGGGAGATGCATGGGGCATGTTGAATGGCCAACGCCTAGCATTGCACTTGTGGGCTGAAGCGTGCAACACAACTGTTTATTTGTAGAACAAGAGTTCTCACATGATTATTGGGATGAGTACACAAGAGAGTTTTTTCAAGGAATAAACCAGATGTGTCACACTTAAGGATATTTGGATAATTAGTTTACTATCATGTTTCCAAGGATGCAAGGAAATATCCAAAGCCCACAACTGAGTTGGGAATTTTTGTGGGGTACACAGAAACACCTCACAACTATCATGTGTACTTGACATCTCTCAGGATGACAATTTTTAGGAGAGATGTGATGTTTGATGAGGAGAAGGAAATGAGGTGTTCTCTTGAGAGGGAACTTCAGCTGCATTAAGATCAAGAGATTTTGGCTCCAAAGGAAGAACCTCAGGAAGTTTTGGAGCAACCACAAGCAGAGGAACATAGAGTGGAGACATCCACTCAAGCAAATACATCCAGATATGGAAGGAAGCACAATAGGGAAGCAGACAGATTAGTGCATGATGCTAGAGAGAATGTGGGAGCACCCATATTACAACGTAGGTAGAGGAGGTCACCAGATCAGTACACTAACTACATGCCTATGACGAGTGAGCTTGTAGAGATTGAACCATCCTCATTCAAGGAAGTAAAGCAACAACTAATATGGGTTGATGCCATGGTAGAGGAATATGATTCCATATCAGAAACAATGTTTGGGAAGTGGTCCCAAGACTAGAGGTACAAGTCAGTGGTAGGTTCCAGATGGATCTACAAGGTGAAGCAAGCAACATATGGAAGCATCGAGAAATACAAGGCCA
Source organism: Pinus taeda (assembly GCA_000404065.3). NCBI lineage: Eukaryota > Viridiplantae > Streptophyta > Pinopsida > Pinales > Pinaceae > Pinus > Pinus taeda. The sequence goes on from APFE030350157.1 coordinate 129,627, forward strand.
AATTTGTGGCCAAGGGGTTCTTTCAAGTGGATGGGATTGACTATGAGGAGACTATTGCTCCAGTAGCAAGGTACTCTTCAATCAACTCAATTCTAACACTTGCAGCGTTGATGGGATGGAAGATTCATCATATGGATGTGAAGACAACATTCCTCAACGGAGTGATTGATGAAGAGGAGTACATTGAGAAGTCAGAAGCATTTAAGAACTTCGATAGAGAGTCGCATGTGTGTAGACTCAAGTGAGCACTGTATGGATTGAAGAAAGCACCCTGTGCTTGGTACATTAGGATCGATAACTATCTCATCAGGTTGGGCTTCATCAAAAGTAAAGCAGATGAAAGCATTTACCATATCGTTGTTGAAGGTAAATTAAGGATTAGAGTATTATATGTCGATGATTTAATTTTAACTGGTGATGAGAAGTTGATCAAGTCTTGCAAAGAGGATTTTGCAAGAGAACTCGAGATGAAGGGCTTAAAGCTCCTGCATTATTTCCTTGCTATGGAAGTATGGCAAGGAGATGGGGAACAGTTTGTCTATCAGGGAAAGTATGCCAATGTGATACTAAAGAATTTCCATGTGGAGCAACAAACCCACGAAGACTCCTCTAGCAGAGAATTAGAGGAAAGGGGATGCTACTTCAAGTGAAGTAGTGGAGACTACCATTTACAGGCAACTTGTGAGTCCACTCATGTATTTGATGAACACATAACCGAACATTTGTTATGTAGTTAACCAACTTAGTCAAGCTATGGTTAAGTCAAACAAACTATATTGGGGGGCAACAAGACATGTGTTGAGATACCTCAGAGGCACTACTTAATTTGGTCTTTGGTACAAATGGACAGAGGGAGTGAAGCTACATGGCTTCACAGATGCAAATTAGGTAGGGAGTCCATCAGATAGGAAGAGAACTTCAGGGGGAATTTTCAGTGATGGGTCAACAACGGTTTCTTGGTACACCTGGAAGAAATGATCTGTTGCACTCAGCTCAGTAGAAGCAGAGTACATGGTTGCAAGTTAAGCAATATGTGAGGCTATCTGGATGAGAAAGATTCTTGTTGGGTTATTTGGTTAGATGATGGATCCTACTGTGATTTACTGTGACAATCATAATTGTATCAAACTCTCTGATAATCCAGTATTTCATGATGGATCCAAGCATATTGACATCCGATATCACCATCTACGAGATTGTGTGTAAAGGTAGATCATATTGTTGGATTACATTCCTACAGATGAATAAGATGTAAATATTTTGATAAAGTCTTTATCAAGAGGAAAACTTAAGTTCCATAGAGGTAGGATTAGGGTATCAGATAATCCCTTTCTTACTGAGAGGCGATGTTGAAAATACAACAAGAAAATCTAGTTTCGACTTTGCCTTAGTCAAACTAGATTAAAATTCAAATTTTAATTTCAGTAAAATACTTGGAGGAATTTAACTGAGGTGATATGGCACTTATCACTCAATTAAATCAGTTAATTCGAGTTGGATACACTTGAGTTATGTTTAGTATGATTGACTTCTAATTTCTAGCAATCTGTTTGAGTTAATTTGAGTTATTGTGAGTTTAACCAGTTCTAACTAATTAAGAACTTATGGAAGGTCTAGTAATGGGGTGTGTTCACTTGTGATCAACTAGTTAACTCATCAATCAGCCTAAAATAATTGATGCATGCAAATAACTCAAGTTACCTTGTTGAAATTGGAGTTCAAGGGCAGTGTACTATTAGTTGTAGATTATTCCAAGTTGTACAAGTGGTGCATGCAGTCAGAGAAGGGCCTATAGGAATTACACAATTACCAATGAGTAATTTCCCTAATTAACAAGGACTAAATCCCTATTGAACAACACACGGAAATAAGGACTTGGGAAGGCATGAATTTGGTTGAGTATTTACCAAAGCTAGCTTATGAAGTGATGATATAGATTACACTAGTGCAAAGGTTGCTCAGGCTTGAGCAAATATTGCATTTCTTATATATTTTCTGATTAATGCAATACACATAGGAAGGGGTTTTGATCAATTTATTTCCCCTAAATAAACATCTGGGTATATGTGTTGAATCTTGTCTCATGTTTATGTTGTGATTTCTCGATCGATTAATTGCTTTTTGATGATGAGTAGAGTAGATTCTAGTCTTTTGTTTTAGCAAATTACATAAGAAATTTTGAATCTACAAGGAATTTCTACACAAATATCCACAGGTACAAGAATACAAGATATAAAGACAATCTCAATGTTCTAGTGCACAATAGCAGCCTCTATGTCGTATCTCATCCTGTCGGTCCTTTGATTCTAATTTTCTCTCTAGCTGCCACTTAGTCAATCAAGGAACAACACATAGAGACTCCAGGAGGGTTGCCTGTTATCACTGTTTCAAGTCACTTCTGCTACAATGAACTTTGGCTCATCAATCTGCTCCTCTATGCTAGCCCGTACCTGAGCACTAATCTGCCTTCTTAGCAATCACTTTTGTCCATTAAATCGTTTCACATTAGGCTCCAACTCTTTACCCAACACATAACTATCAACTTCCTTCTTGTCAAGCTGATCCAAGGCTGCTTTGGGTCACCTACACGCTTCCTTCCATCATTCCAAAGATGTCCAATACTTCACTGTAGAATTTTCTAACCACCCAAGTTAGCCCTTCCACTTGGATTCTATAGGCTGCAAAAAAATCTCATCCAAACTGGTCAATACTTGACCCAACACAAGGAAAAATTGGCTGCAAACATACCCCAGTTTTGGTGTTCGAACTATTGTAGCACTATGATCTTGTTAGGGCACAACTATGGTCCATGTCAACCCTTCTAAACTGTATCACAGGCCCTTCTCGAGTTGCGACTTTTCCTTACAAGGATCCTTTGCCCATACACTATTGTCTTGGGCACAAACTAACCCCAAACATCCTTATGACACCCTTGTTCTAGGTTGTTAAGACTTTCGGCCTACCCACAACAACGTCAAAAGCTTACGATATGCCCAAAACAGAGAACCCACACTTCAAATGACACCAAAACAGACCTCTAAATCACCTTCTCTTCTCAGCCCTAATGTAGGATAAACTAGCCCTCCAAATAGTCATGTAAAGGCTACAAAAATAGCCTTTCCTCCTTTGTTGAAGTTCCTCCTAACCTACGACCAAACATAAGGTCTCCTCTTCCCTTACACGAGTTTCCTATTCACGCCTTTATTGCCTTGTATTGCACTCTTGGATGTGTGAAATGACCTTCACCTCACCTTTATTTATCTTAAGGGCTCTACAATTCTCTAGGAGATATGGCTTTTGGACATATCTACCTCAAGCCTACATGACTTATATGTCCAAAAACCCAATATTACTTTCAAAAATTCATATCTCCACTTAGACAGCTCAGAATTTGATAATTCTCGATGCGTTGGATTCTTCTCGCCATCCTTTATCATCTCCATCCATCACATGCCAAGTAGACCTCATCGTTTTGGCCCAACTCCTTTGGGTACAAATCCCAAACCTTGGGTTCCAAGACCATTATGACTTATTGTGGTGTTCCAACTTTCAAACCCATAACCCTAGGGCTTGGAATACCTTCCAAGCTATCAAAAAATCAACACTCCCATTGCGAGGGAGGTACTTATAAGACTAGGAGGTAGCTTATCATCATCATCACTACTCTCAACACTCACCCAACTCCTAGTGCTCACAACTACAACAATCCATGTAGCATGAACTACACCTCTCTCAAAAGTGTCGTTGTCATTGGAAGCATCTTGCTTCTTCTTCTCCTGAAATGCCTTCCACTCTCTCCATGATTCCTTCTTGTTAGGTGTAAGAGCACCCTTGCTCCCTATTTCCCACACACTCTGCTTGTGATGCAAAGTCTCCCTCTGAAATTGCAAGCTTCATCTAGAACTTGACTCCCTCTAAGCCTTTGGAACCTGGAATTTCTTCTCTGGAACTTTTTCTTGCACCTACAACTACTTCTTTGGAACCTATACCTGGCCCTCCTGCTTCTTCTTCTCGTGATCTATAGGCTTGCCCATCAGCCTGTATAGACCATGCTCTGTAACTCCAATCACAATACTTGCAGAGTTAGATCCTTTGGGCCTGAGTATTGCCTTCCCATCCTATAATAAGATCTCAAACTTCTTCTTCTTGATCATTGAGACAAATATCACAATATGTCCGAGTCCTGGTACAAAAAATACATCCTGGACCCACATCACCCGTCCTGACTCCATCCTGATTGGCACAAATCCCTATCCCTGAATCCCCTTCTGACTCTTATCTCCCACACCATGTGCAAATTTGAGTCCCACTCTGCTAGAGTCTCGAATACCTCCTGTGACCCTGTCATATGTTTCGATACAACACTGTCTACGTACCATGCATCCTCATTGATGACATTCTACGCGAAATGAGAGATGATAGCAAAGTCCTTCTCCTCCAACCTCCTAGTGAGAACATCTATCTTGATAGAAGTGGCAACAACGATGACCTTGTTAGCACTCAAATCTACCTTAGGCCGAAATAAGGTAAAACTCGAGGCTACATCAAACCACGCTCAGCCTCGTAGCTAGCCCTACGAGGATAGGAGAGGGCTCTCTCCGGGTCAATCTCGGCAAAAGATAATCAACGAGGTCGAGATGACTGAATTTATGACTAATTTTAGGCTAGGTATGAAGTACAAAGAGTTTAGAATTGATTTTTAAAGGTTTTGTTGAATTCAAGGGAAAGGCAAATTTGGGTGCGGGGATGAGGCACAGTTTTTGCAAAGGTCTACTTGGGGCAAGATAGGTGATTGTTTTGATGCCTTAAAGCAAGTGAGATGGGTAGATCAAACTGGTGCGGAGCTAAGGAGAGCAAGGAAGTCTCAAGGATTCTCCTTAAACTGAAGAAAACATGGAAAATTAAACAAATTTAAAGGCAGAGCATAGCAAATTTATGGATTCTACCTTAACACTTCATTTGTTTAATTGCAGAAGATTAAATAAGGAAAGTGGTACACATACACAACTTACCAGTACTGAGAGAAACACACCATCAACACATAAAGCCACATGAATCCCAAATAGTGCTGCAAAACCCTCGTCTTTCCTTTGCCAAAAAATGCAGATAAGATATGTACAATATAGTGTCAAGCTATTCCCAAGAGTCCAACCCTGAAAATGACTAAGAAAATACATAATATAGGCAAGCTAACACATTCCCTTGCCTCTCGGGGTCGAGCTCATCATCCTAGGAGCTGTTTCAACCAATTCTAAACTAAGCACTACAATCTAGGCAGTCAAAACAACTTGCCTCTATAAGCTAGGAAACTAATTCATTCATTACATTTTTGCTATTTTATGAATGGATCATCTAGAATAGGTAAATAAGTTTCAAATCAACATAAATTTCCATTAATTACATCAAGGAGGGTGAAAAATCCCATCACAAGTCAAAACTGGTCAAACTGGCTTCATTTGTTGAGCTGAGGATGAAAACTGTGCCAAAAAACCCTGTGCGCCACGCGCCTGAGCCCTGTGCGCCGCGCGCCCTTCCACCTGCCTTTGGGGCACTTCCCGGCATCCAAATTGAGCTCAGTTTGGCTTATTGGAAAGCCCTGGATGTCTAATTTCTAACCCAGGCGGAATTTTCCAATTTGGTGTCCATTTGACCCTCCAAAAGTGCATTCTCCCATAAGTACTTCCTACTGGTGCAAAAAGTGGCAGAAAGGTGATTTTCATGATGTTTTTGAGCCTTTTGGTCGCCCAGAACTTGATGAAATGTCTTAGAAATGGCTGAGCATGTGTATTTCATCATGACAAATCCAAAACTATAAGCCATCTGTGATTTGGACCTCCCCATCTTATGGGTCACGCGTTGCGCGTAGAGCCAAAAAACTTGTTTCGCAAGCCAAAAATTTTGAAACGACAAAATTTTCTCCAAATTTGCCCAAATTTGGAGAGAAGACCCTCTATCATGTATCATGCTCAACTAACAAAGCCTCGGCCAAAACTCGAAGTGGATCGGGCCTTTTGCGTTGTTTTTGCGCTTTGCTCAAACGCCTCTTGAGGATCTTCATTTTCGCTTTGCAAACATGCATGCGAGCCCAATAGTGAGTTTTCATGTGGCGAAGCATGTCTTTGTCCCTGTTTTCCTTTGCCAACAACTTCTCCAAATGAGTATTTACCCGGATGAGCATTGATTCTCGATCAATAGGTGTCAAATCACCGGGTCTCCTTCGGGCCAATTCCCGATCTTCCCGGATCTTCCGCAGCTCATAAAGTTCATGCTCATCTTCCAGCTGTTTGTTGCGCTGCTCTAAGTAGTTGATCACCCATTTAGCCATCTTCAATTTCTTTTGCAGCAACTCATTCTCGGCCCTTTGCTCTCAGATGATCTCCTTGAGCTCCGAGTTAGGCGAGCTAGCATCAACATCAATGATACCCATATCTTGACCTCCTAAAGGACCCTCATCAAACATGGGCCTCTTGCCCCTGTCCTGAATCTGTACCTGTGCTGAAGACGGAGGCGAGACCCCTTCCACATGATGTGGAGATAATACTTGCTCTGCTGATGATGTCAACGAGACCCCTTCCACCCTGGGTGGAGATAGTACTCATCGTGCGGATGCAAATAAGGCCCTGTGGCCTCTCTGATATGTTACATATACTGGAGCATCAACATGCTCGGTCTCAGGAATGTCAAACTGTTGTGAAGGCCCTCCCTCATCATGAACTATCTCTGGAGGAGGCTGTAGCACGGAAAAGTAATCACGGGAGATGAAATGCTCCCAAGCAATACCCTGTTGTGCCAACTGATGCATCACTATGATTTTGATCAATGCATAGTGATATATGCTCCTGTACTGATGTGTTAGGTTCTTCCTCTGTACTAAAGGCACCATCCTCTCTATGTTATGACACATGAAAAACGGAATGTTCATCATACGTACCCGTGTGAAATGTATCAACAAACGGACATGGTATGCATAGAGACGCGAGAATCTGCCCTGACAGCTGAAATACCGAATGATGAGTTTCATCAACGGTGCAAACTCATCTTTCAGGAATCCGAAAGGAAAGGCTACGCTCAAGTGTCTGATATATCTGGGCTTGATATATGGCTCATAGTAATATCTGTCTAGCATCTAGCGTTTGCTCCATTCCTCCCCTACATTTGGTATCCCGGTGGCCTGAGCAATAGTATCGGGTGACAAGGTAAAATCCACTCCGACAAGGTTTACATGACCATCCTGTAGATGAAGGACAAATAGACGGACTAGTTCCCGATGATGCTGAGTTTGTGAGATCATCTCACAATATTGGTAACATGATTGGCGCCGAAAACAATCCATTGCAAGTGGGCAAGCTTGCAATTGAGCCAAAGAAGTAAGCTCCTCCCTAACATGCTGTCCACTCTTGCCACCTTTGTGATACCTCTGTGGCACATTAGGTACATTTACCTCCGGTGTACAGTCACTATCATACTCCTGCTCATATACTGACTCGGTCTCTGACATGTTCTTTAACAACAAGGTTGCTGGAATATATATATGCTGATATACAACTGTGTGCAAAATTGACTGTAGACTTTTTCTTTTTCTCAAAATGTTGTGACCAAGGGGACACAAATGTACAAGGGAATTGTTAGGAAAAGGGAAAACATTAGGGAAATGGGGAAAATGGAAATAAAACAAGGAATTTAGGGAAGGGAAGGGGCATGGAAATCTTGTAAATTTTAGGGTTTGGGATGAGGTAGGGTTATATGTTTGTAGTAGAAGGGAGGGATTAGGATTTGAGGGAGGATAGTGTAGGGTTTTATGAGGAATTATTGGGGAAAATATTGGTGAATATAGGGGATGGGAAACAAAGGAAATAGGAAAACCTTGGCAACGTTTATTTCTGAAAGCCCTACAACAATCTTGGCATTTAAATCCTTACAGCAAATTAATGGACAAGGAGGGTTTTTACACTTGGTTTTTCATGGCAAATATAGCATTATCCTTTATATAAACCTCTCAAAACCAAGAATGAGCCATGGAGTAAAGCCTACCTGCGAATTGATGCGTGAGAAGAGGTTTTTGAGTGTGTTTTGGACAAAGTCTGGGCATAAACTTCAATGCGCTGCGCACCTCACCCAACGCGCTGCGCGCGTTCAAATTAAACTGGACTTTTCCCCTGATGCGCCGCACGCCCTGGAAATGGTGCAATTGGTTCACAAACTCACAAAATCGCCTTTGAACGATGCTCTTTACTCTTGGAATGTGGAATGGGTTGCAAATGAGGAGAAGTATCTTCATATAGACTCCTTTTTTATTTTTTCTTGATCCAAAACCCATTTTCTTATGTTTGGTCGTTGACACTTTTTCACAATTAATAGACTCTGACCTTTTTGGTTTCCCCTTTAAAATTGGTTGAAATAGTGATTTTATCTGATAATTTTTTGCAGGGATAGCTCTGATATGCTCTGGCAAAGGAGACCAAGGCTGCACTTGAACAATTGAAGAACTGAAAATTTTTGCAATTTTTACAAAAATGAGATGGCGACTTATCTTCAAAACAGAGTTTTGAAGAGAAGTCCTAATTCAGCTGTACAATGATGAAAATTATTGAAGTGATGATCTATCAAAGACATCCCTCTGGCCTGCTGGTCTTCTAAGGCTTTTCAAGACAAAATTGACTCAACCCTATACCTAAGACCTAAAAATTTAAAACATGATTGTAAATGACCTTTGAAGACTTATTACTAAACCTGAACCAGCAGTGCCATGCACGAGGGGAATGAATGACACAAACCATTCCATCAAAGTTATGACATGCCTAACGAAATGCAACTGATCAAAACTGACGGGACACCTAATCATGAAATGCAAAAGAGCTTTGATCTCTGACAGAGGGATAACTAGACTGACTCTAACAGACCTACTTCCCTCTCTTCTTCTCATCATCTCCCATCTTCTTCATAGGACATCTCGACAAAAAATGACCCATCTCACCATAGTTAAAACACTTGACTTTAGTCAATTCCTTCTTTTGCTTACCCTTCATTTGTGTTGCAAGTGCTATGTCATCATCTGAAGCCCTCTTCTTCGGATGAAGATCCTTGTCTCACAACTCTTCCTAAATGAAGTTGTTCCACAACCTATTCCAATCTCGCAACTTGTCTCTGGCAACGATCCCCTTGATGAAGAGCTTCAATTCCTTAATGAACCCTTTCAGAGCAATCCTCACCATATTAGAATCTGAAATAGTCACACTGACAACAACAAGCTCATCTTTGACCTGAGACAAGCTCGTCAAATACAAAGTCACTCCTTCACCCTATATCATCTTGGTGGACTTCAATTTATCCTCCAATACTAGTACCCGGTTCTTGTTCTTATCCTAGAACAAATTTTGAAGATCCATCCACATCTCATGTCGTGTTCTTCCCGAACAAATGAGGTATTAGGGATCCTTCACACCATCTAGGATGATCAATCTCGCCATCGTATCCAATTCCTTGTACACTTCCAACTCCTCAGGGTCAGTTGGCTTCTTGATCTCTTTCTCGACGAACTCCTAGATCTTGTTGACTTGCAATACCAACTTGATCCTTTCCTTCCAAGGACTATAGTTGGACAACCCTTCTAACTTGTCCTCATACCGGAGACCAACCTACAACTTCGACATTATAGTGAGCCCTTCGCCTACAATGTGGCCAACTCCCTCTTAAGTTGTACTTCGTTGTGCACTCTTTTTATTCAATGTCTCCCGAAGTAGCTCAGATACATTGTGATACCATGTTTAATTTCCATGACCTTGGTGTCTAGGATAGAATCTTAAATCTCTTACACTACCAAACCAAGAATCTCAACAAAACTACTGTGCATATCGGAATAATATAATGCAATAAATCAATCACGTTCACAGTAAGAAAAATAACAACAATATATGTAACCCAACTTTGTTATATTATAAACCTATAATAGGACAGTCTAGGGCTACCGTACAAGGGATAATTACCCTCAAATATCCATAAGTATAATAATACAAGATACAATGAGAATATCGTTGCTCTAATGCACAATCACAACCTATATTTCGTATCTCGTCTTGTCGGTCCTTTGCTTCCAATCTGCTCTCTAGCTGCTGCATAGTCCATCAAGGAACAACACATAGAGACTCTAGGAGGGCTGCATGTTATCACTAGTGCAAGTCATTTCTGCTACAATGATCTTTGGCTCATCAATCTGCTCCTATAGGATGGCCAATACTTTAGCACCAATATACCTTCTTAACAGTCAATTTTGTCCATCAAAGCACATTAGGCTCCAACTCTTTATCCAACACACAATTTTGAACGTCCTTCTTGTCAAGCTGATCTAGGACTACTTTGAGTCACCTACATGCTGCCCTCCATCAATCCAAATATGTCCAGTACCTCATTTTAGAATCTACTCCTAGGTTAGGGATTCTAACCACCTAAGTTAGCCCTTCCACTTGGCTTCTACATGCTACAAACAAATCTCATCCAAACCATTCAATACTTCACCCAACACAAGGCAAAATTGGTTTCAAACATACCTCAACTATGGTGTTCAAATTGTTGCAGCATTGTAATCTGGTTAGAGCACAACTATGGTCCATGTCAACCCTTCTAAACTACTTCACAGGCCCTTCTCTAGCTATATATTTACCTTACAAGGCTCCTCTGTCGATACGTTGTTGTTCAGGGCACAAACTAACCCCAAATAGCCTTATGACACCCCTGTTCGAGGTTCTTAAGGCCCACGACCTACCTACAACAAACTCCAATGCTTAAAGCCCACACAAAACAAAGAACCCACACTTCAAATGACACGAAAACATACCTCTGAATCACCTTTTATTCTCAGCCTTGATGTAGGATAACCTACCCGTCCAAATAGTCATGTAAAGGCTACAAAACTAGCATTTCCTCCTAACCTGCGACCAAACAAAAGGTCTCCTCTTCCCTTACACGAGTTTCTTCTTCACTCCTTTATTACATTGTATTGCATTTTTTGATGTGTGAAATGACCTTCACCTCACCTCTATTTATATCCAAATGTGAGGGCTCCATAAATTCTCTAAGAGGTGACATTTTGACATATCTGCCTTAAGACAACATGACTTGTATGTCCAAAAACCTAATATTGCTTTCAAAAATTCATATCTCCACTTAGACATCACAAAATTTGATGATTCTCGATGTGTTGGATTCTTCTCACCATCTTCTATCATCTCCATCCATCGCATGCCAAGTAGACCTCATGGTTTTGGCCCAACTCCTTTGGGTACAAAACCCAAACCTTGGGTTCTAAGCTCACAATAACTTATTGTCATGTTCCAACCTCCAAACCCCAAACCCTAGGGCTTGGAGTACCTCCCAAGTTATCAAAAAATCAACAATGTCGACCTGAACCTCCACTTCAAATTGGTTCAAGGTATGCCCTTTATTTTTGTTTTATATGTTGGTGATTTATTCTTGATAGGTATTGAGCCTTTGATGCTCAAGTGAAAAAGGAAGCTGGTCCCTGAGTTCGAAATGAAAAACCTTGAACTGATCCATTACTTCCTTGGCTTAGAGGTGTGGCAAAGGCCTGGTGAGATTTTCCTTTCTCAAGGCAAATATGTCATGAAACTATTGGAAATATATGGAATGGTAGAACGCAAGTCCATGGCCACACCGATGGATATGAACTTCAAGAGCTATGTGGAGATGTTGCAGGACCTGACTTGGCAAATCCCTCTGAGTATCGATAGTTGATTGGGGCATTGATGCTCTTTTCCAACACCCCTCCAAATATATCTTTTGTAGTTAACACTTTGAGTGAATTCATGATGAAGCCTCTTCATGCACACTGGGTCGCTGCCAAGCATGTGCTGAGATATTTGCATGGGATGATTAATCTTAGTTTGAGATATATTGCCAGAGATGTGAGACTTCATGGGTATACTAATGTTGATTGGGCTAGAAATGTTATTGACAAAAAAAGCACATCAGGATGTTGCTTTAGTTTGGGTTCTGCCATGATATCTTGGATGAATAAGAAACATAAGTTTGTTTCCCTTTGTTAGGTTCCTATAATCTATAGGATCAATTGATGATTATCTGTTGATTTTGATGTCATGAGATGTTGTAAATAATATTTCCTTCTGCAAATTATTTCAATATATATATATATATATATATATAGATATAGATATATAGAATAATATATATATATATAATATATATAATATATATATATATATATAATATATATATATATTTATATATATATAATATATATATATATAGAACAAAATAAAAAGAAAAAGGGATATAAAAAATGATATATGTATGAAAAACAAAAGAAAAATAGATATATATTAAAAAATGTGATAAAATACCCCTTAGAAATTAAAAATATGTATTATGTAGCTTCATGATCCGGATTATCCACAGTTTCTAGTTCATTAAACAAGGAAGATTACATCCATAAAATGAATTAGCATTTGAGTTGTGGAAGTTATAGAAGGGTAACTCCAACCCTATTCCCAAGGTGATAAAGCAGGTCAAGAAAGCCATTATGGAAACCAACCTGGAAGACAAAATAAAAAAGAAGTTGATTCCCTCTTGTGAGGTTATTCCTAGAATCTATGGATTACCAAAAATCCATAAGGAAGGGGTTCCTCTTAGACCAATTGTTAACACCATTGGTTCCCCTACATATGAATTAGCTAAGTATGTAGCTAAGATCCTAAAACCTCTTATTGGTAACACAGACTCTTTCATAAAGGACTCAACAGATTTTGTGAAGCTTATTAGAGATAAAAGGGTTGATAAATATGATATTCTAGTAAGCTTTGATGTCGTATCCTTGTTTACAAAGATTCCCCTTGATGAAGCTGTTCATGTTATAAAGATGGCCACCGATCTGAAAACAATGAAGCTTGCAGAAATCTGTTTACGGTCCACTTTTTTTCAGTTTTCAAGATCACTATTATGAACAAATTTCTGGAGTCGCCATGGGTTCTGTTATCACTTAGAACTAAAAGTTTGATGCATATAGTTACATGCCCTAGTTTGATGACAAAGGTCTATGTTTAAGATGTTTTCATTTTTATTTGTCTCACTTAGGATTTGGAGTTTTAAAGGTTTTTAAGCTTAAATCAGACTCTGCTCCTATTGGCTTTCCTCCACTCATCAATATTCCATAGTCATGTCTTGTCTATGCCAAGTCACCTTGTCTTTTAGTGATTCCGCAGCGCAGTCTTATTTGCCCATTTCGCAGCGCAATCATAGTCTAGCAGTTTCGCAGCGTGTAATGATTAAGCAGTTTCGCAGCGCATCATTAAAAAATATAACTAACAGCGCTGCGAAATCATGGATTCGTGCATTCGGCAGCGAATCTTTCTTGAAATGTAAAGTCCATAGGTGAGTCAACATTTCCGTCGACTCATGTCAGTATGAGTACCTCTTGAATCATGCCTAAACGTTCATTTGCCGCTACTCCACCAATAGATTTTTGATATGCACGGAAATATCATTCCCAAGAGATTTTACCGTGCATAGTCGTAATAATGGCCGTGAGTGTTACATGAGTGACCAGTCATGTTTCGATTTGAATTTCAAGCGAGTCTGTTCAAGCGAGCCTGATTACAAGCGAGGCTGAATAAAAAAAAAGAAGAGCTGTATCACCATCTCGACCGGAGCTGTTAGAATTTGGCTGTGAAGTTTTCAAAGTGAAAATGGAGAGAAAGGAGCACAGATCTGGCAAATGTCAAAGGAATGAACCCGAAGGCCTGGACATAACCTTGAGAGATGAAGGCGTGAAGAAGGCGTTCAAAGATGCCGGGTGCTGGAGATTTTGTAAAAAGCTACAAGGAGGACATGCACAGGTAACAAAAGAATTCACGCTTAATTTCACTGGTTTGAATTCAAAGGTTGCCATGTTAGAGATATCGGTTTCTCCAGAAGCAATAGCTGCTGTAACCGAGATACCAAGAGGCCAAGAAGAATGGTTCAAAATTTTTAAATTTGATAGGAATCCTTGTAAGGAGTTCTTAAAAGAGGCATATGTAAATGAGGATTACACAAAAGCAGTGCCTAGGTACTATATCAAGGAACATTATGCTCTTCTTCTTACCTGCATTCAGAAGTATTTAACCTGTGAAGGAAGGTACAATAAGGTTTATCCTTATCATTTTAAACTGCTCTTGCATTTTACCGGGAAAGTCTCCATAGACATTCTGTTTTATTTATTTCACAGTCTAAGTAAAATGTGTGACAAGGTGCAGCTCAGGAAAGAGGACTGTGAAACCTCTTTATTTCATCATGGTCTGATTAAGTTGTTGATTTTAGATAGCCTCCAAAAGATAGGCAGAGACTGGAATTCTTTTATCTTCATGGCTGGATTCCAAAGTAAGACTGGTCTTACTCCACAACCAGCCAGAGAGTTTACAATAGCTGAGCTTCAAAGAGAAGCAAGAGCCCAAAAAGAAAACCAAGCCACAACTGCCAAAACCAGTGAAGCCGTTAGTCATTCAAGAACAGCCTCAGAAATCAACAAAGGAGAAGACTCAGGGTAAGAAGCCTGTACCTCAAGCAGGTAAACCTGAAGCAGTCTCAAGGGTGAGGACAAGAAGCCAGATTAATAAAGAAAAAGGCAAAGCTATAGCTGTCGAAGAAAGCCGTGTGTCTAAGGCAAGCCTAAATGATCTATTATGGGCTATTGAGTTAGAGCAGTCCAAACCAGTTCAGATTGATTTAACACAGTCACCACAGGTAAAGGTTAAGAAAACCAAGGCCTCAAAAAGGCTTAAGTTTGATGAGCCAGCCCAGGAATTTGTTTTTAAACCTAGAAGACCTATGACCAGAAATTTCCAGCAGGTACAGGAAGCACTGCCCAGAACAGAGGAAACAGGGGAAGGAACACGACCTCAGCAAAAGAGCAGCAAAAGTAAAGCAACCATCACATCTCAAGGAGATTATGTGGCAGCCATGAAAATCCAAATAGAAGTAGCTGAAGAAGAGATTAACCAATTGAAGAAAGCCACTGAAGACCTGAAGGCAGAGCTAAGCCGGGTACCTAATAAATGAATTCGCTTTTCTGGAAAGGTTTTGTTCCCAACTTTGCTTAATCTTAGTGTTTTGAAGATGTTTAAATCCCTGCTACACATGTGAAGCATCAAAGGGAGTTTTTGGCAACCGATGATTGGATGATATAAGCTCTCGGGTTAAAAAAGCAAACTGTTTTAAATAAAACAGCAGTTTCGTAGCGCGCTACAAAACTGCTATAGATGATGTTTTTTTTAACGCAGACAGACAGTTGATGTTATGAGCGGGAGTTTTTGAAAAAGAGACACTTGTCCATCACCACAGCCTACAACATATCTAAAACGTGGCCACGTTCCATTCATGGGGTGATTAAAGGCTCAGAAAGATGCTGTTCATGTTCGAGCAAATTATGGAAAAAAGAAGCCGAGAAGAAGGGGACATTTCCTAATACCACGGACAGATAGGGATCCAGCGTTTAAAGGCTAATATGGCATATTTAATATCCAGCTCAGCCAAATCTAAAGAGAACCAGGTGTCAAAGAACGAGGATTAGCCATTATGGCACGAAGATAGAGTTAGAGTCATAATTGATTTAGGACTTTTTAAAATTCCAGTCAGCATTGTATTTGTATTTAATAGACAGTTAAATAGTTGATAGGTGTTATTAGAGATAAGGATCGAGTTATTAAAATTCCCCTCATGCTGGAGGAGGAAACTCGAATTAGTTAGAATAAGGATTCTATATATAGCTGAGACAGTAATGTAATGAGGGTTGGAAATTTGACAGCAGAAGTACTGTTTTAGCTTATGTAAAGACCATTTTCAGTAATACAAAGCATCTACTTTTCTTCTCAGGATTCATGAAGGATTTGTCATGTTTAGAATATGTGTTTTGTTCTTCCCTTAATGTCTTTTTTCAGTTGCATGGATGCATAATCACTCAGAATTCACTGATTGTGCTCTGACTTCCTGTATGCATGTGTGAACTGTGGTTTTATGTAAGTTGTATTCTGAACATTTAAATGCTAAGTGCCCTGACTTCTATGCAAAGGTAGTGTCATTGTTCACTGAAGTATGCTTGACTCCATAGGCCCAATGGGAACTTATGAAATGTTTATCCAGCCATTATATTTGTTTATGTTGTTACATCACAAGAGTTAGCCATCTTATCATTAATCAAAATCATAAACCCCTTTGAGAGAGCCCTCTCAGGCTAAGGAGGCTAAGCCTTAGTCAAAAGCTTGGTTTGAAATAGTTACTTAGAGTCATCCTGACCAGCAGCCTATCAGGCTTGATTTTGAGATAACAAGTTCCCCGCTCTCACCTATTGTCGCCAACCTATACATGGAGTACTTTGAGAGAAAAGCCCTTGACTCATCCCACTTGAAGCCAGCATGGTGGAAAAGATTTGTCGATGACACCAACCTGAATTGGACTCATGGTAGAGCAGAGCTTGAGAAGTTCTTCACTCATCTTAACTCGTTATCTTCTGAAATCAAATTTACTATGGAGCTTGAAGAGAATGGTAAGATCCCTTTTCTAGACGTCCTGATTAGTAGAAAAAAGGATGGTACTTTGGGACACCAGGTCTATAGGAAGAAAAATCACACTGATAGCTATCTTCATGCTGACTCTTACCATCATCCCTCCCAAAAATCTGGCGTTTTAAACACCCTGGCTGTTAGAGCTTTCAGGATTTCTGACCCAGATCACCTAAAAGATGAGATTGAACACTTAACCTCTGTCTTCAAAAACATTGGATACAAGGAGTGGAGTATCAAGAGAGCTATAAGAAGGGCTCAAGACAGGGTCCTCTCTAAGCGTACCCCTGAAGACAAGAAAGAAAATCAAGGGAAGGTTTACCTTCCATTCATCCAAGGGGTTACCGATAAGATTGCAAAATTTTTAAGGAAGAATAACATAGACACTCAATTTACAACATGTGGAACGATAAGGAAAATGATGAGGTCCGTTAAGGATAACATTGACCGTCAACAACTCAAAAGGAGTGTACAAGATTGATTGCTCATGTGGTAGGAGTTATATTGGGGAAACGGGTCGGTCTCTGAAAACAAGGCTAAAAGAGCATGCGACTGACATAAAGAATGAAAGATCTCGTACATCAGCCCTTGCAGAGCACTCATCCAAGACCAAGCATCATATGTGTTTGGAAGACACCAAGGTAATTGCAAGAGAGGACAATTATCATAAAAGAAAAATTAGAGAGGCCATTGAAATTATGAAATTTCCGCAGAACCTCAACAGGGACAATGGAAGTGAAATCAGTGGAAACTAGCTTCCCCTGATCAGACAAATAAAACCCTCGGGACCCTTGGAAGCATAAAGGTTTGGTTTATTAATTAATTAATTAATGCAAATTATTTAATTTAATTT
>APFE030350157.1:149212-188526 GCA_000404065.3 Pinus taeda
CCCTTATAAATTAGGGTTTTTTGGTTTATTTATATCCAGGCGCATGGCTCCTTCTCTCAATAATCTTTCATTCATTTTCTATCTATCTGATTTGTCATGATGATGGACCCCCTTTGGGGTTTGAAACGTCGGCAAAATGAACTAGAAACTGTGGATAATCCGGATCATGAAGCTACAAAAAACTTCCACAGAGGCTTAAAATCCAAAAAATGTATTGTTAGTTTAAATGTCGCGTTACTTGTTAAATAATTGAGTTTAATTAGTTAATCGCATAGTTTATCGCGATTATGTTAAATGTTAATAAAGTTTTTGACACGACGTTTTTTGTCGTTTGTAATACAAGTTGTGCTACAATCTATGGCTGTGATCTAACCCACTCAGATCAATGACTCACGATCACTTCAGACCCTCCCCCCACCCCTTCAACAGTTAATCGGGGGGGAGGGGCGCCGTCCAAAAAGTGGATTCTCCAAATCTCGCTTTTGCAATGTGGCGCTCCCTTGTGGACTTCAGACCCCCCTTTGTATAAACTACTTACCACTCACCCCCCTCCAAAATATACCTTTTACCCATTCTCGCCTAATTATAACTCTTAACCCTGCTTCCTCCACATGTCACATCCCCTCCAATCTGCTCCTGCCACATGTCACATCTCCTTCCCACTCCGCTCTCGCCCTTGTCTTGTCCCTATGCCTATCATACAACTGTTAGTATCTATTTCAAGTGATAATCATTCACAGATTAATGAATATGTCTCGTTAAACAGACAACTTTCAACTGTAAAGTGATATCCCCATAAAACAAACCAAAAGCCTATTTAGTTAGCCTTTCCTCTGTGATTTCGCTACATTGAACAACCTCACCTGCTACTGCTACTACAGCCTCATCAAGCCGAACAATTTTCCTCCGACCAACTCCTGGGTAATTTCAGTTTTTCCCTTTCAGTTCTTTCAACATGTCTTCGAAAGGAAAGTCAAAAGCCACAGTGGAAAGCCCTATGGCCCCCTATAATTGACTTAAACCATCAACCCTTAGTGGAAGAACATTATAAGATATCTTAAACTAGTTGCGAGTTCAACCTCTACGAACTCCACAATTGGTTAAAACAAAAATTCCTTGATCTTAGTGAAAAATTGAGTTTGTGGGCCTTATTCATTTTTCCCCAAACCCATCATTTTCTAGATTTTATCTCATGGTGCCATTTCAGGTACATACCCAGTCAAAGAGCAATTGTAGCCAAGAACAATGAGATTCTTTTCATAATTACCCGTGACTCCCTATTTCAAATGGTTCAAATCCAAAATCCAGACTCTCTAAAACCCTTTTCAGTAGATTCCCTCATGGAACTCTACCTAACTTTCCCCACAGAGCCAAATTTTTGAGACATATCTACCTAAGAATGTCCAATTGCCAAAAACAAACCCTCCTTATCCATCCTCAATGTTTCCTAGAATGACAAAACATATTATCTCTATAGTTTCTTGTTTATTCAACTATCAAACCGATCAATGGGTTGATGAAGCCATTGTAGGTTTTTTATTAGTGTTTTCAACAAAAGAAAAGCCTTCAATCATTTTTCATTACAGTGAATTCATAACAGAGGTACTTCGTGAACAATTCCTTAAGTTTTCTACAAAAGGAGTCTTCAAGCATGCTTCAGTTTTAGTTTATTTGTTCCTATTCCATGAAGCAGTCAAATTTCAATTTCCAGTACAGAAATTGGATGAACAGGGAAATATATAGTCTGTTATTCAATGGACTTCCTTGGTAAGGAAGCATACCAATGAATTCACATTAAGTGATTATGTGGACCAATTTTTGTACATAGTTTCTTGCCTACTTAACAATGATGCTGAACCTAGGATTGGACCTGAGATTAAGAGAATTTTACATCTCAGTGAACAAACAAAGACAAGTGACTGGTACCTTTATCAAAATTACACTGAGATCAGGGTGTATGGATGTGAATTTCCTCCATATAAATTGCCTACATTTGTTCCTATAATAATTTTTACATTAGAGTATATTAGGCAAATTTAATGATCTACACTTTACGACAACTAAAAGAAAATATCAGTTCAAAATTAAAGCATAGGTTGGGCCTTTCATTTGTAATACCAGGACACAACAAAAGAAGCAGATCTTCTGCTCAAACAGATGAAATTTAAAATCAATTTCACTTGGTCATATGATCCTTTAGGAATAATATCAAAGTTGAGAGTAAAGCAGAAAACTACTCCTTACACTCATACTCCGAGACCTGAAATTGAGCAATATATGAATCAAGATCCATGGCAAGAAAATACATTGCAGGAGGCAGAAGAATAGGTACTTTCTACTACAACATCACAGACACCAGTGGCATAGGAAAATCAGGATAAAAGACCAAGGGAGGATGTTTCCCCTTCAGTCACAAAAATTAAGGGGAAAGAATTCCAAATATATAAGAAGAGGCAAAAAACCAATCCAGCAGAAGAGTTTTCATAGGAAGAAAATGTTTAGTCTACAATAGTTTTGACAGGTTATTATACTTCTACTTTCCCTCGAGTTGAAGACATTTTCACAGGGTCACCATCACCTTCAAATTCTCAAGGACCACTGGAAACATCTCAAGTAGGAGAATTGGTCCATGATCAAGTTGAACCAAGTATATTTGCTATGTATAAGGAAATAAATAAAAAAATGAACTCCTGAAAGCAACAAACTATTCTCAGTTTTGGAAACAGACAGCTTCATCATAGCACAAACTTTTGTCTACTTTTGACACTGAGCAAGGGAAAATGCAGATAGCTTTCCTTGAAGCTCAAGTTCCTTTTCCTAAAAGAGCAAATGAATAAAAAAAGTCTATCTTTTCTTTTAACATTGATCAAATCCATCCTATTTATCAGATGGATCTGCACAAGAAAATAGGTGAAATGTTATATTCTACCCTGACAAACTCAACAATGGCATCATCCAGACTTCAGGTTTTAGTCAACAATATTCAGTCTCAACTCAAATTGGAAAATATATATTCTTTAGCTAAAGATACTATGATAAGTCTTTAGAGGATTTAGTAATTAAACTGGATATGATCCCAATAATGTAAAAGCTGCTAAGGAGATCATTAAGAGAAAAAACGCTAACATCGGAACCCTAAAGAAGCAACTCAAACTCCCATCTACTGAAGATCCACAAACAAAGGAAGTTGGCCAGTTAAAAAAGGAGAAAAAAGATATGTTTAAAATTACCATTGAACGGAATGGACAAATTAAAAAAATGGAGACTGAAATTGAGAAGCTACTAAAAGAGAAAGAATAGTCAACTAACTTAGCAGTCATTCCTCTCACAACAATTCTAATTACAGGTACATCAACAACAGGGGCCTCTACTTCGATAGCTACTACAACAGAGACACAGTCTATAGATACATCAGGAGAATAATTAAAGTTATGGAAGACTTGTTTATCAGAGGACAAGAGATTGAAAAGCTGAAAGCTTAGCTTAGAAAACTCCAAGAGCGGAAACTAAAAATAGATAATGTGTATGTGTCAGAACTTCAAAAAACTCGCAGATTAAATAAGAGAATTTAACTTTTAGAGAATGAATTTTCCATGGCACAGACAATTGCACGAGCAAAGGAGAACATTTGGGTGGGAATTAATGAAGCTATGACTGAAATTTGGCCTTCCATTGAAATTATTTTCGAGCAGGAGGAATTGGTACAGAAAACAAAAGAGGTCATCTAAGAGATAAAGGAAAACTTAGGTCAAAAACTAGGCGAAGCTATTGCCTTAATAAGGATTCTAAATTCAAAGGCAAAGGAAGAGCTGGAAGAATATGAGATTACAGATAGAACTGAGACAATTCTTGAGGTAAGAAGAGTTATTACAAAAAGGAATTTAATGCTACAGTTAGAGAAAAAATGGCATAACTTGGAGGCTAGCATTCAAAAATTCCACAAAAAATTCAATATACTGGATCAAAAGGGGATACTAAGTTTAAAGGGAATGGGAGATAAATTAGTTCAGTTAGAGGAATATCAACAAAAGTTATATTCCAGTGCAAGAGATAAATCAAAATTTTCCACCATAAAGGGAACCATTACAGGGAAAGAATTCATGGAAGGTTTGAAGTTCGATTTACTTATCAAACATGAAATAAAACATTTGTTTGTAATTAAGCCCACTTTCCAGAAATATATCAAGGTGGATGAAACCTACAGAAAGTTAATCAAGTTCTCCACCCCAGATGAAGACAGATGGGATAAATTATGTCAAATTCTTGAGTAAACAGGTGTTCATCTTCAACAACAAAGCAATAGTTTTTTCAGGCCAAGTCGTCACCAGAATCCTTGAAGCTAGTGCTAGAGAGCTTCAACAATTTTAGTTTCCATATATTCCTGTACTATTTTTGTAAATAGTTTTTAAGGATATTTTGTAGAAACATCTTGATATTTTAAATCAAAATATTTTGATGGATTGTATAAATACTTCATACATTGAAGTAGAAAGGGTTGGACCTCGTGGGAACAAAGCAAATCTTTGATGTAAACTTGTACATGTAATGAAATGATCATTTCCATTAATACAAAAAGTTTGTTCGAGGATTCATGTGTGAGGAAATTGGTGAATTTTCCTCTCTTGTAAAATTGTTATTTTTGCAGTTTTCCATATGTTCTTCTGTCTCTATTGTTTAAAGAAGATTAAGGGCTGAATTTTTTTAAATACGCTCTGCTATTGCTTACAAACAATATATATGTTTTCACTCCTATATTAAATATAGAATTCATCCTAGTATGCTCTATGTTTAATTGAATCTAAAGATTTTCAACCCATTCATTCCATAAATGCTCTAAAGAACCAAAAGCTTGCCTACATTGCCCTGTTACATATATTCTGCAATTCTTGTATTTGATCACCCTAAGACTTATGGCTCCATTGCCCAATGGACTTTCCTTTCAATTTCAACAAAATATTTGAACTAACCAAACTCAGAGCTCAATAACTAGCCTAATATCTTAAATCAACAAATCTAAATCATATAGAGAGATGCCTCTTTTAAGCTAGAAGGGTTAGATCTCACTTCCAAAGTGGTTTTGTGGTTACCTTTGGGTTTCTCTCACACCCTTGGGAAATTACGAGGTGATAACACCCTTAACATGGTTGAGGTAGACTATATTACTACTAGCATGGGTAGCTACGAGGCAATATGGTTAAGGAAACTATTTAGAGAGTTGTTTGAGCAAGTACTAGATACAATAGTGATATATTATGACAATAAGAGTGGGATCCAATTAGAAGAGAATCTCGTGTTTCATGACAAGTCCAGGCATATTAACATCATGTATCATTATATACAAGACATGGTACATAGAGGAGCTGTAAGACTCCATCATATCTTTACTGATGATCATATAACATACATACTCACCAAGGATTTGCTGAAAGGTAAGTTCTTGGACCCTAGAGAGAAACTTGGACTGATGGATGTGACCCTCCTGGGTAAGGTTCCCTACTAATCAAGGACAACAAACTATGTTCGTCCCCCTTCTCTGAGCTTGTGGGGTGAGGAGTTGAGATTTATATTTTTTTGGGTTGAGGGAACTTTGGACAATAGGATAGGGTTTGATCCTTACCCTTGTGGTAGGTAGATCTCATTGAAGGGTGTGTGTGTGTGATCCTTGTCATTTATGACAAGTGGGTATCTCACCCTACCATCAAGTTTGGGACTTGCCAGAGTATACCCCAGTTGGCATCCTCCCCCCAAATTGGACTTGTTGGGATTTTTCCTCCCCATATGGCCAATGGGTTGAGGTGACTTGAGATGGGGTGTGATCCTTACCATTTATTGTAAGTAGTATCTCGCTTAAGTGATGGGATGGAGGTGTTCTACAACTTGACTCTTGAGGATCTAGGTAGGAAGAACAGACAAAAGGACAAAGTGTGATCCTTAGCTTTTCATGGTAAGTGGATCTCGCCTATTCTCATAAGACGATAGGACAAAGTGTGATCCTTACCTCTCATGGTAAGTAGATCTCGCTTATCGTCACATGTCAGTATGATAAAGTGTGATCCTTGCCCTTGTGGTAAGTGGATCTGGTTTACTGTCCTTGGATATAGGGTGGTAGTTGGAACTACCATATGATGAAGATTCTTCTTCTTTATATTCAAGAGTGTTCAATAGATGAGCAAAGCCAAGATATGATATTGATAATGAGAAATTTGATATGGGACTTATGATGTAGTTATAAATTTCTCCCTAGCTAAGAAGGATTGTCAATTTTGCAGCTCAAGGAGAAATTCCCTCCATTGAACAACCTTTCTCATCAAGAACGACCCTCCTAGCCCTTGGAAGAATTTAATTTGGTCAAGGAAAAATGTCATTTTTAAATTGAAACCCACAAAGACACAAAAGTACAAGTCGGTCTGGGCAAGCTAATTCAACCCCTTAAGGCTCATATAAATACACATCATGTTAGATCACTTTGGATCATCATGTTAAACACACACATGAATAAACAACCAAATAAGGTAATTTTGAGTTTCATTACTATTCACAAAGATGTACATTTATATACATTGTTATGACCCTTGGTTTTGTATTCCAAGGTCACTTGGACTCCCTTTGACTCTTCATATTCCACAACATAAACCCTTAGCGGATTAGGTGTCCAACTTGGCCCCCCCCCCTCTTAATAGGAAGGGGTATATACGAGTCCAAGAAGAGAGCTCTAATACAAAATACAATAATGCACGACAACAATAGGCTAAATGCGTTCTCTAAGATGATGACATAAGGTGGGATAACTCAAGGTCTCAATTGACAGTGGTTTAAGGATGACCACCAACACTGGAATGCTTAGTGCAGTTTTTGGAACTCTTCCAAATCTAGCAAGAAGTCAAAGTCCTCTGCTAGTGAAAGTTTTCCTTATTGTTTTGAAAAGGGAGACCATCAACCTAGAAATAAGGGAGGTCTTCAATCTGCGGTGGTTTAAGGAAGGCCACCAACCGAAGAAATGCTTAGGGGCTTCTATGTCTCTGGCTACAACTTTGAATTTGGGTATGGTTGTCTCTAGCTATAGGCTCAGGTAACAGGTTCGGGTTGTGAAACTTGTAGATGACCATCAATTCCCCCTTGTTAGATACAACGTGAGAAGATGAAGAAATCTCAATTGCAAGATTTTTCAATACTATAGAACAAATTCTATGATATGAGTGGAATATATTCTTGGTTGTTGAAGCCCATATCTGAGAAGTGATCCATCCAAGTGAATCTGTATTCTTGCATCAGGCTTGTTTTTGGAGCATTTGTTTGAAGAATGAGTGTGCTGACCACAATGCTTATAAAGGTGAAGATCAAAACAATGATATTTAACATGGAAAACTCTATCACAATGTTGGCATTTGTAAAACTATTGTTATGGGGGAGGAGAAGGAACAGGTGAATATGAAATACCATGCAAAAACCCAACATTAAGAAATTAGATGGGATTGGATTAGTCTAGATTATGAAGAGAAACCTCCTTATCATATCCAAGACCTGTTTTATGCTTGTTGTTAACAAGCTCTTCCCAAGTTTTAATGACGGGCTTGGGAAGTGCAGATTGAATTTCTACATCTGCATGAAAATCTGCTCCTGAAATGGGCATATGATGGGATTCAACCTTAATGTCACTAATTTTATCTCTTGCTAACATTGGATGGGAGTCAACTTCAGACTCAAAAAGGGGATTGTTCTGAATAAAAACAAGTTCAGAATTATGTCTTCTCTGTTGTAACTCATCTTGCTGGAGTTGAGATGCAACAACAAAAATTCAATGTTTTCTTGTGCATTTTGCAGACAATTCTGAATGTTAGAGAGAGTGCCCTTGCTAATTTTTATTGTATCATCCATTGTAGAGAGTATCAAAGTGTTAAGTAACTGTAATACTTTGTCAACTTTTTCCATTTTCTCCAGTTCAAGTAAATGAAAGGTTAATGGAGAACCAAAGTAGCTAGTAAAAATCTGATCTTAAAGCAAGAGAACCAAATGTCTTTTCACAATATCTAGGAAATAAAAGCATATGAAACTATAAATGGAGGAAAATCAAGGTAGTTTTCCTTAGTCAAAGGATGAACACAACTCTTGAAAATTTTGTTCCGAGTTCTTATGCTCCAATTTGTAGTTGGATTTGATAGGCAGTAGCAACAATGTGTGGGATGGCTGCCTCTCAAACCTTGGATTGAAATATCTAGCTCATCTTGTCTATTTTTCTTATTAACAAATTGAGTAGTGTATTAACAGATCCCTCAAGTTGTGTGTTTCGTCCATTATTGATGATAATCTGGAAAAGTATATGGTGAATGTAAGAGACTTAGTTGGAAGAATAATCCAATGGTGTTAAATGCCACAATAACAAATTTTTATATTCACAAATCTTGGAGTGCACTAGGCCCTCAAAGCTCAGATAAACCGCTTACCTTTTTTCTTTGCGACTTTGATTGCAATATGTACCCAAATACCATATGAAAAAAAAGAACATCAAAAGACAAGTTAGAGGGGAGGCCAATTTTATGCTCCAAATATTCAACGCTTTACATACAACACCATTTCTAGAATAATTCCATGTCGTAGGTCACAATGGAAATGGTGTGCTCAACTGTTGACTTATGGGAACACGAATGTGCAGTGGAAGCCCTTACCACACCTATCTCGCTCTTGGTCGCTCATTCCAAATGGGTAGTGTAACGTTTGGGCCCTAGTAAGGGATTTTTTATATCACTGTTTTTTTCCACCTAAAATCCTCCCTTCTTTCCATCCCAATATCAATATTTCCACAAAATGAGTATGCATCCAATGAAACCAGTCTAGCTCCCACTATCACATAAGAGTCTCACAAATAGAGCCCGTGTTTTGGTGAAGGGTGATAACTACTCTCTGAAATTCCTTAACATGTTTGTTTGTAACATTTCCAGTACTTCAACATGTATTGCTCCCCATCTAGACAAATATTTTTCTTATCAAATGCATCCATAACGTTGACTCTCGAAGACCTACAACGAAATCAACATGCTATAGAGGAATAAACTGTGCAGAAGTGTTGTGTTTCTTCCATTTTTGTTGCCAAAACCATGCACTATTGCATCGGTCCAAACCAACGATGATAATTCTAAGTGACATTCCTTGACATCGACAACATGAGCTTAAAGGTTAATGTTGTGCTCTCAAAGAGCAATCAACGCACAATCTTCCAGTTATCAAATAAACACACAAACTTCAAAACACACAGAAACTAACGCTTGTTTTCCAAGGCCAACGTTTATAAGAAACACATACATAGTCAATTGTTGTTTAGCCTCTCCATAAATTACACAAAACAATACATTCCAACACATACATTGATAGTTACACAAGCCAGGGACGTCAAGGCATTCTCAACAACTTGTCATTTGAGTTAAAATCTCCAATAAACAATGATAACATAGACTACTCACTTCAATATGTTGTTACCAAGACAACAAATAGGGGCAACATTCCAACGAACCAATATACAATGAGGAGACTATTGGAATTATCGTGTGCATAGATCCAGCTACTTTATGTTGGTATTGGTTCATGATGGAAGCTAACTCATGTTGGCATTAATGTCAACCTTTGTAGACTAGTTGATGTTTGGATTCCATTCATTGTAGCATGGTTGCAACTAGTTGTGTTGGCATTAGTATGATTGTGTTGTTATTGATGTCACTCATTATGGTCAAATGATGGAATTGGTTTGGTTGATGATGCTAATACAGGTGGATGATGCAGATCTACATGTGATGGTTTGTTGACACACTATTTGAATTGCCAACTAGGTCTTCATCTAGGTCTTCATGCTTATGCTCATGGAAATGACTTGTTGTAGTAGCGTGTTGGCCTCATGATGTTTATGATGATGTTACAAAGGTGTTCCAGGTCAGTTTAGAGGTGTTGCAACTTGTGGAGATGTTTGTTGGTGAGTGGAGGACTTATTAGCACTCTTGCCAACCTTGTTTGTTGGCCCTTTTAGGTCATTTTGGCAGTAACACTTGGGAGACATGTTTGATCCACTTGCATATGTGTCAGAGGCTATGTCATAGGTTTGGAGGCTTGTAAAAATGCTAGAGAAGGTGATCCAACATGTGGCAGAGGTTCTGAGTTGAAGGCTTTATGTTTTTCTTCATCCTTTGCCCTAGTCGCATGGAGCCAAGCCTGTGGGAGTGACTGAAAGACTCCAGTCACTGGAAGACATGCCTATGGGAGTGACTGAAGGTTCCAGTCAAGTTCAACTAGTGTTATTTGTGTGACTAAGGATTTTCATGATATTTTCTCTACATTCCTCACGCAAATCAAAAGAAAATTAGCAAGGAAATTCCCAGAGGCTTCCAGAAAAAAGTTTTAAAGGTCGAAAATGGTTTGAAAAGGTCCCCAGTCAAGTTCAGCTAGTGTTGTGTATGTGACTAAGGATTTTCATGATATTTTCTCCGCATTCCTCACACAAATCAGAAGAATATTAGCAAGGAAATTCCCAGAGGCTTCCAGAAAAAAGTTTTAAAGTTCGGAAATGGTTTGAAAAGGTCCTACAATGATATGAACCCATTTAGTGCTCAAGTAGTGGTCTTAATGGATTGATTTGATCCAATTTGTGCACCCTTGATCCCATTCCCAAGCTCAATTTCACCCTACATGTTTTATATTCATCATTTTGGAGCTAGATGTTTGTTGGTTCAGTGTGTGAGTAAATGAGTGAAGGATGCATTGAGGAAAAAGATGATCCGGATTTAAACAAGAACGCAACAAAATATAGAAATAACCATATACACAAAGATGCAGTGGAAATAATACTTCATTTCATTAATGTAAAATACTGAAATATGCTTACAGACAGAAATGGAAATAAACCAGCTAGGGCGATGGTAGCTCATCTATGAGGAGATGTGGCGGCTACATGCCTCTGAACTGTGTTACAATGAGGCTCGAAGGCCTATTTATTGTTGAGAAATAATGGAAAACCCTTAACATCCCAAAACCTAACCCTACAAGATGAAACGCCAAATTGTGGGCCCCGTTTGGGTAAAATGGTACATCAATTTCCCAAGGTCGTAACTTTGGCACCCGATCTCCGTTTGACACGTCCAATAGCTCGTTAAAAATATCTATCTGAGAACTATAACTTTGGGAAGAGAAACATTGGTCCATGTCCATGGACCAATGTTGCTCCTAGATTTCCCAGAAAACGTCGTTTAGGGCCTCAAAACGACTCTGGAAGTTCAGGATTTGAAAAACTGCTAAAAATTGTAAATTGTGCTACAATTACGGAAATTGAAAAACTGAAAGAGATAGTTGTGGGGGTCCAAATGGGATAGGTGGGTGGCCACCAACATCCACCTGGATCATTCCTCCCCCCTTAGGAAGCAATGGTACCCATTGCATTGAGTTCCTCCATCTGCTGAACTTGGTCCATGGTGCGTTGTTCTGCAACTTCTGATGTGTCCCCTAATGGTGGGAAGCTTGGTTGATGATGGTCTACATTGAACACTCGATGCAAGCGAAGGAATGGAGGAACTCTGTGCTCCAAAACATTATTTCCCACAGCCTTGGTAATGGTGTAAGGACCATGTTGGCGTGGTCGGAGCTTCTGATGGGCTCTTGTAAGGCATTCTTTCTGTAGATGCAACCAAACTTTGTTGCCCACCTGAAGTTTATGTGGTACCTTTGTGGGTGAGGAGAAGTTGTTCCTGTGTTCTGTCATGAGCATATCCTTTGTTGTTGCTGCTGCTGCGTGGAGGAACACTTTGCGGGGATCATGGATGTGGTGATGATCTTCTCCTTACTTTGGGAGTGAACCAAATAGATGAATTTCCTAGTATGGGAGATGAGCTTGCTACCTTTCTTAGCAGTGATCAAAGAGGTGGCGGTAGGTGGGGCTACCTCTAGTATCCTGTATAATGAATTACCCAAAGAAATAATGACAGTGCGAGGCCTTGACTCATACACATCATGTCGCCTCCACAAGTATGGCTAGCCTAATAGTACATCACAAACATCGAGAGGTGTAACATCACACAATACCTTGTTTGTGAAGGGCTTGATGCTGTAGGGTAGGCAACATTGTTGACGAACTTTGAGATCTCGTCCTTCATGAAGCCACCTGATACTGTACGGCTATGGGTGTTTTGTAGTCGTTAGGCCCAACTGCTTCACAACCTCTATTGAAATGAGGTTCTTTTGGCTGCCATTATCGACAATGAATTGCAGCGGCGAACCCTTCACCCACATCTGTGAGTGGAAAAGACACTCCCCCTCCTCTGCGTCTTCGGGCTCATTCTTCTGGATCTTGGTGGTGGCAACAGTGACGTTGGGCTCCGCATTAATGATCTGCTTCCCTTTGCCATTCCCCTTGTGGGGTTCTGACTCAGGGTCAGAACATGCATCTGATTCTGAAGCCTTCATCTCGGCCACCAACGACTGCTTGGTCTGACACTCACTTGTGTTATGAGTGGGACTCTTGTGGAACTCACACCAGTTTCCTGTGTCCTTCTTCGACTCCGTGGTGTTGTTATTTTCTTGCAGCTTCGACGGGTTGTCTTGGTTCACCCCGCCTTGGCTTCGTCCTTTGGTCTTTGGATTTGCAGATCCAAAGTCTCGCTTCTTCTGTTTGAACTTTTGCTCAATTTTGACCGCGTATCGGTACGCTGTGCCGAGTGAGGAGATGTTGAGGAACTCCATCTCTTCCTGGATGTATTTGTGTAGGCATCCACGGTATTTGAGTACCAAATGCAACTCAGAGTCCTTGATACCCAACTATGTGTGAAGGGTATGAACAATGTTTGTGAACTCCGACACATCTTGGTCCCTTCCCTGTCGCAGCGTGGTCCATTTGATGTATTTGTCCTCATAGATTTTGACAGGGTAGTACTGCTCTTTGGCGGCATCCTGGAATGAATCCCAAGTGGGTGCGGCTGAAAATAGTGAGCCCGTACTTTCATTCTTCTGCTCGTAGTAGGTTTCCCACCAGTCCTTGATGTGGGGGGCTACTTTGAGAAGAGCGAAAACAATCTTTTCCCGACTTGAAAATTCATGAATAGAAAAATACCCATCTAGCAGATTTAACCATTTATCTACAACATCTGCGTCTATCTGACCCTTGAATATGGGGATTTCAAAATTAACTTGTACCTTAAAGGGTGTGGCATTTCCAGAGTAGCTGTTGGAAGCCGATGCGTTGCCTCTGGGTAGCCGCTGAAGGATCTGTGCAAAGCTATCCGTCATCGCATTCCTTTGTCGCTCGAGCACTTCTTCGAGCAATATTTTGATAGGATCTCCTGCCCCCTCGTCTTTCTTCTCATCTGCCATGGGAGGTCGTCGAGATTTGCGAGGCTGGTCTTGAAAAGGTTCGACTAGTTCAAGCCCTAACTCCTTATATCCTGACCTCGTTGGGAACATGCAAATAGACTGCTCTGATACCACTGATCTGGATTTAAACAGGAATGCAACAAAATACAGGGATAACCATATACACAAAGATGCAACAGAAATAATACTTCATTTCATTAATGTAAAATACTGAAATATGCTTACAGACAGAAATGGAAATAAACCAGCTAGGGCGATGTAGCTTATCTCTGAGAAGAGATGTGGCAGCTACATGCCTCTGAACTGTGTTAAAATGAGGCTCAAAGGACTATTTATCGTTGAGAAACAATGGAAAACCCTTAACATCCCAAAACCTAACCCTAGAAGATGAAACGCCAAATTGTGGGCCCCGTTTGGGTAAATTGGTACATCAATTTCCCGGGGTCATAACTTTGGCACCCGATCTCCATTTGATGCGTCCAATAGCTCATTAGAAAGATCTATTCGAGAACTATAACTTTGGGAAGAGCAACATCGGTCCATGGACCCATGTTGCTCCCAGATTTCCCAAAAAACATCGTTTAGGGCCTCAAAACAGCTCCGAAAGTTCACGATCCAAAAAACTGCTAAAAATAGTAAATTGTGCTACAATTACGGAAACTAAAAGATTGAAAGAGATAGTTGTGGGGGTCCAAATGGGATAGGTGGGTGGCCACCAACATCCACCTGGATCAATAGACTTCAGACCTAGTTGTGAAAATAATTTCTTCAGTGTATTAGTGTTAATGGTTGCATAGTGAGCATAAATGAAGCATGCTACAAAATAAATAAGATTTGAAGCTATTGTAGTGGAGATTGTTTTGGAGAAGTTTTGTATGCTTCTGGAGTATATTTTGTTGGTGATTCTCACATTTGTTTTTGCAGGAGTTGTTGTTGCATTTGGCATATAGCCATTGTGTTGTAATTATGTTTATTCTACTGGTTGGTGGCGGTATTCAGTTTCGATGTGGCCACTATTTGCTTGAGTAGAGAAGCATACTTCTTACAGTGATTTTTGAATTGATTTGATGATGATAGCTTGCTACTCATAACATGATTGCAGATCTGAATTCTTGTTGAGTAGAGCGTCTTAGATCCAGTATGAAATAGATGAAATGAGGTCTGCGTAGAGTAGAGGAGTAATGACTTCATGGGTGTGAAGCAGTGATTGCAATGTTTCAACGAAAGGAACAATTTCTTTATCCAATCAGAGTTGGGTGAGGATCGTTGATCGTGGTGGCTTTCAGTGGATGGTAGTTCGTAGACCTATGTGAGAAAAAAGTTTCAATCTGATTAGTAGTATTGAGTCTCTAGGCTGATTGGTGTTGGCCTATTGTAGATGAGGTCGAGTCTCCAGGCTAATCGGAGTCAACTATCTATGTAAAAGACAAATTGCTTAAGATAATAGAAATTCATAGCAGAGCAACAACAACAAGGGTGGTTTTTATCCCAAAAGGGTTTCCACTAGAAATCTTGTGTCTTATGTGTGATGATGTGATTATGCGCATTGCTTATTATTTATGTTGTTGCTTATGGTTTTCAGTGATGCTTATGTGATGCGCATGTTTAATGAGTTGCTGCTAATGTGTATGTGATTCATTATGTGAAGTTAATAAAAGGAAAAAATCATATACAAGTCACAATACTGATTCACCCCCTCCCCAGTGGTGCTCAAATTTATCCAACAATTGGTATCAGATCGAGGCTCTTGATTGTAGCTTGATCACTGGAGAGTAGATCTAGGTTTGTTGGCAAAAAATGATTTTTTTTTCTTCAAAATGGTTGTCCTCACTACTACAAATTACAAGGTATGGCACAAAAATGTTCAATCTCAAATTTTGTCTTGTGCATCTAACATTTGGAGAGTAGTATGCGAAGTTTGCGGCAAAGATCCAATTGCAGATGAAGTTTTGTAGCAGGATGCACAAGCTAGCTGCATAATCTACAAGAATCTTCATGATGATGATTTGGAGAGGCTAGTAGGTTTGAAATATGCCAAGTAAATGTGGGACAAGCTAGAATCTATATTTGGAGATGGTACCAACAACGATAAAGAAAATGAGAAGAAGAGGAAAAAGAAGAAGGGATTTCAAGATCAAGAATCTTAGCCACAAGAGTCTCATTCTTCTAGTGCGCATGATTTAGTAGATGATGAAAAGAGATTAGAAAAATCACAAATACAAAGGTATAAACATTAATGATTTTATTTTGAGTTAATAATTTTGATGATTCAGATTTAGATCATGTTGAATCAGATAATGAAGATGAGAATGTTATTAAGGGTCTCAGAGCTGAGATTTCTAGACTAACAACTGCATGCAAGGATCAAGAAAAATTGTTGCAGATCTGTGATGACAAGGAGGTCAAACTCAATGAAGATATCATCAGCTTAGACAAGCTATGAAGGGGTCATCAATGTGCCTAGAATGGAAGGAACACACCAGGATTTTAGTGTTGGGTGATAGTACTTCAAGATACCCATGCATATCATATTTATATGAAGTGCAATTTGAGGGGTTTTAAGGTTATGTTAACATAGCTAGGGTTTTCCTTATCATCACACACTAAGAAATGGGTTTGAATTAGTGCATTACATCGAGTTGACGAAAGAGCTTGATTTTCATAAAATGTGTGTTAAAAAGCCATATTAATACTCTGTTGACTTGGCTCTCGGCTATCACACAATTCAAGCCTATGAGGGTAGGGAAAATGAAGCTAAATAAAGGTGACTTGCTACACTCTCGGAATGTATTAGAAGGACACCACTCTAGTTTTGTCACTATGCTCTAAGGCTAAATTTTTTCCATGGGAAATACAATCACTAAAGTGGCCTAAAATTTCAAAGTTTCAATTAATGTGTGCTCCTTGGTCATCTGTTGCCATGTGCTTTCATTAAATACTTTAAGAACAACTTATTGGCGCACATGAAGTTGCTCATAATTGCAATTATGATATATATATTATATATATATATATATATTATATATATATATATTATATATGAAGCGTGACATTAAAAAAAGGTCCTTTTGAATGGTGGCAACGTGTTGAATGGTGGAATGACTATCTGACGACATGATTAGTGATATTATATTTTTCTCTCTCTGAATGATTATTTCTTTTATTTTTATTATCAGTTAATCTTTGTCAAGGCAACAAATATGTCATGCATGCTAGAGATAAATACAAATAGAAAGTTAACATGAGGTGAAGATTCACGGACATGGTTCGAATCTCACGGGTTGTTATGTGATGTTTGGAAATGTTTCCAAAAATTGCGCATCATATAAGGATTCCACGCAAGTTAAGATCATAGGGTGTCTTGGAATTGCCCGCTTGAAAAAGGAAAAGCAAAAAAATCTAGGGCAAGTACTTGGAATATTTCTTTTATCTTTCGTAACAACACACATTATTTAGCTTCATACCGGAGGCTGATTATATAAATGGTGACTTATGGTGCAATCGAAATCACAAACCAACGTCAATGTTGAGCCTATAAAAAGGGGAACAATACATTGTTGAGGGCGTTAAAGGAAAGGGTCGCACTCTCTAACGTACTATAGGGCGTGCCTTTGAGTTCTCTTACCAAACCGAGCAGTCACAAAATTATTCTAGCAGACATATACTCGTAAAACTCATGAACTGCCTACTCTGGGATTTTCATAATATACGTGAATGGTGTTAAAATGATGCGTCCAAGTCGCACAATGGAATGCATATTGTTAAGTTTAGGTATGTTCTATGCTTAGAGCAATTTATTTCAATTTTCATAGTTAGCTCAATATCTTTTTCAGACTAGCAATCACATCAGCATTAAAGTAAACTGCAGATAGAACATAAACATAAATTGCAAAAGACAAGCCAAGACAAGAGGACACAAGATGTGGCGCTAGCCAGGGAAAACCCCAATTGTGGGGAAACCCTTGATCAATTCTTCTTATATGTTCTTCAATAGTTCAACAGAGAGAGAGAGAGAGAGAGAGAGAGTACATTTACAACAAAAGTCAACACTTTGACTTATCTAGATAAGAGCATATATTATCTCTAAGAAGATGATACATGAGATCAGTTGAAGACATGCTCCTTCAACTGATTCTCTAAGGTGACTCCTTCGCCTATCATCGTGCTGCATCTCGTCATCATGATGCACCTCATCGTGTTGCACCATGCTGCACCCATCATCATAATGTTGGACCTCATGACCATGTTGTACACATCATACTGCTGCACCATGCTTCCCTTGCTGTCCATGCTTGCTGTCGTCCCATGTGCCTTTGTTGTAACATGCTAGTCACTGTTGTCCTATGTGGCATACAGTTGTCCCACTGTTCATTCTAAGTTTGCTTACTGTCCCATGCATCTTTGCTATGTAGCCTGTTATCCCATGCATCTTTGTAGCACTATGTAGCCTTGCTGTCCCATGCTTTTCAGCTGCAGTAGTCACTTTGTTGTCCCATGCATTTTGCTGCACTAGTTAGCTTCCTATCCCATGAATTTTGTTGCACTAGTTAGCTTGATGTCCCATACATTTTGTTGCACTAGTTAGCTCGTTGCCCATGCATTTTGTTGCACTAGTTAGCTTGCTATCCCATACATTTTGCTGCACTAGTTAGCTTGTTGTCCCATACATTTTGTTGCACTAGTTAGCTTGTTGTACCATACATTTTGTTGCACTAGTTAGCTTGCTATACCATATGTCTTGTTGTCATATACTATGTTGTCTATAATGTTACAACATTCATCATAAGACTTGGATCTATCATTCATGACTATGATTCAATCCAAACAACAGAAATCGCATCCTTATTTAGAATAGTGTTAAGGA
Source organism: Pinus taeda (assembly GCA_000404065.3). Taxonomy (NCBI): domain Eukaryota; kingdom Viridiplantae; phylum Streptophyta; class Pinopsida; order Pinales; family Pinaceae; genus Pinus; species Pinus taeda. The sequence goes on from APFE030350157.1 coordinate 167,415, forward strand.
TAGCCGAAGATGTGGCTTCTTTATCTCAGCATTTACATGTGAGAGCATTCCTTCCATGACAACAATGGTATTTCTTTCATGACTGCGTATAGGATAAGGGATTTTCCTTTCATGACAGCAAGAGCATTCCATGGGTAGAGCACTTCTTCTAGGACAACATTTAAGGGCCATCTCCATTAGGTAGCATAGCAACTAGGTTTAGGGAATCTCTTCTCCTTAGACCTGCAGCTAGGGTTTCTGCCTTCATTCCATGGTTGTGTATTACTGCTTCTTCATAGGGCAGCATTTAGGGCTTCTCCATAGGGCAACATTAGGGCTTCCTTCACCATGCTAGATCTCCCTTTCCTCTCGCGTCTTGGGCTTCTTCATTAGGGCAGCATAGAGCCTAGGGCATTCCCTCTAGATTAGGGCAACATATTTATTCTTGACTGCGTCTAGGGAAGCCTCTTATCCTCCAAAGTCTAGGGCTTCTACTCCTAGACTTTTCTTCCACTAAAACCCAAAACAAGTGGAAAGAAATCAAGATAGAAGTGTGTGTAATAAATGACTCTTAAGTCTTCTCCTTTTATACTAAAACGTTGAGCACATGTGGAGTTTATTTGGTTGCTGGCCGACCTTGACGAATTATCTTATAACACAAATAAATTCATAACTCCATGAAAACTTATCAGAAATGATCTTTAGATAAATCCTACACCTCTCGATGAGAGGGATCCAAGAAAAATATTATCTGCCATTAATAAGATGACCCACATGGAGTTTGGCCCTAGCTTCCAATTTTAACACTCCCTCTCAACTAGGGATAACTCCATCCGTTGATCCATCTCCCAGATTGTACTATCTCTGCCATGCTCTGCTTTGCTATGCTCTGCTCTGTTGAACCATACAGAACAAGAATTGATTGAGAATGTCTCATACCATTCTCTGCTGACCCGAAGTCAGTTTTATTGATCCCAGATCAATATCACAGGAGAGTGTCTCAAACCACTCATACTGATCCCAAATCAGTTACATTGATCCCAGATCAATGGAGCTCATCCTAACATAGGGAGTACGGTAGTGTTGTGCTATACAACAACCCCTCCGCATTTCAAAATTTTTATATAAAACTTTAATAAGAAATGGGTCTCCTTTTAGAATATAAATAAAATCAATAAAACGTTTGAAAATAATTTTTTATAATAGGTAATACAAAATTTTCTTTAAGGATAGGTTAAATCGCGATCGCAATTTGCAAATCTATCAAACCCATGAAATTCCTCTCGATAAGGTTCGATCCGATTTAAATTATAATAAAATCTTATCATAAAGCTTTATCGAAGGAAAACAATTATAATTAGAATATATCGCATCGTGCACATCCTTTATTTCAATAATGGACTTAAAGTGTTCCATTGAGACCTACCGATGCGATAACTCTATCAGAAATCACATATCGCTACTCATCAAAAAATCACTTCAAGTCTTCCATAGAAAACCTATGATGTGATAAGCCGATCGCAATCACACATTGCTAAAATCATAAGACACATCCCAAAAAGCTCTTTTGAAATCTTTCTATGCAATTTTATTATAGTGAAGTGCACTTTTGATAAAAGGCAAAACACGAAAAAATCACGAACATGTGCGGTTTAAAGTCATAAATCAATTATAAAGAAAATTTAAATGATTTATCAATTTTAAAGCATGCCGCCTCCCCATGCCAGTGCACCACTAATCGCAATTGCAACCATGCAAAGGAACCATTTAAGCACGACACTTGTAACTCTTGATCTGCGATATGCGATTATCGCTAATCGCCGATCGGGAAGTCACGATACCTATACTATAAAGGACCGTTATAAATTTGTGATGCGACATATCATCATGGCATCTAAGTTTCACGTTGCAAGTTATGGGGAAATCATTAATAAGCAGTTATGGTTGAATCCTTCAAGGATTTCATCCCTGGTGCCTTAATATATCATAGATCCGTAGCATCTATTTCGCTTAATTGTTGTTACTCCTGTGTGCTGTGTATTAGCTTTGAACAAGTATTTCCACAGTTACGTCCTTATGTTTCATTTTGCGGAGCGAATTCGAAATCATCAATCAAACAAAAATGACTAAGAAATCTCATAAAGTAAAGGTCCCCGTCGTAGCAAAAGATGAACTAGCAAAGTTGGTACTGATAGTTGATACTACTTGTGTAGGCCTCGACAAGACTTCATGGGAGGGCATATATAATTTACTCAAAGCCGAGGATCCAAGCGAAATTGAAGAAGAAGGAGCAACGATTAGTTCAACTGATAAATCAGAAAATAATCTTAACGATTTAGCAAGCTCCTTCCTCCACAGAATAAGAGCCTGTGCGAAAGTGTTACCATATAATGACCTGGTGAGATGGGTTATAGAAAGTATCAACATAACCGACAGAGCTTTCTATACCGCCGATGGAAGGATGTTCGGGACATTCAGGGCAGAAGATGTTAAGGAGATGCATAATTTGCCGGACCCCTAGAAACATTGCAACAAAGCATTTTTAGAAGCTTTCACTAAGGAGAATGATGTAGAGTCGGACCCTATCAGGCAATGGAGGAATTTCCCAAGCAAGCATAAGCATGAATCCTCTGGTATGTTCTCCGTAGACTCCTTAGCATCTCCCTATTGCTATGCTGGTGCAATGATATGTAGACTCTTTGGAGTCTCTGATTCAACTAGGTTTTCCATAGAAATGGTGCCTTTAATGGAAGCAACAATCAACTATTATATAATGGATTGGACAACCATTTTATCAGATAAAATGGCCAACCAAATCCTTGATTGTAGAAGAAATAGGTTTGTAACTACTCAGATAATGCCCCCATTCTATATGAGTGCCTACATCATGGATACCATCTGTTTCAATTCTGACTACCCCATTCTAGGTTGGAAAAGGATGCCTCAAGACCCAACCCCTATTCACATTTATCATAAGTATTTGTGGAAAGCCCATTATAAAGATCATATATATATAATTTGCCATGGGTTTGTTTTACCCATCCATCAGGGCATATTCAACAAACGTGCTCCCCGGTTATCCGATGAGGCCAACATTGACCTAACATCAATCGATAGTTGGTTCAGTGAAGAAATGTTCACCTATGTTAGACTTTTTGGCAGCACCATAGGTCCACATGTTCTCCCCTTGTACATTCCTGATAAGCTATTGGCTAGAGAAATAGCTTACCAGATAAAAGAAACACGAATGTCCAAGAACCTCAAAGAGTCCAAGAAACAAATGTGGCCTTCATTTCCCCTCCACTGTGGTACTTACACACTGAATGATTTCAAACATGTAGAGAAAGAAACAGAGAAGATAAAAATGCTGAAGTTAGCAGTCATTCCTAAGAGACAATATGATCCAAGAGCAGTGGCTTACAACTTCACCACTCAGGTGAAACTTGCCAAATTTGAACATGAGATAGATGAATATGATGACTTGTTCACTTCGGCTAAGTTATTTTCACAGGTAAAACATCTAGCAAAGATCAAATTAGGAGTAGGGGGGAGAGATAAGTTTATGCAGTTCAGGGCACAAAGGTTACAATAACTGCCTTTGGAACTATTGGCCACTACCCCTATGGTGCAGCAAGAAGGCCACAATGAAGAACAAACTACTGAGAAGAGTCTTGAAAAGGGGAAGAGTCCTAAAAAGGAGAAGAGTCCCGAAAAGGGGAAGAGTCTTGAAAAGGAGCAGAGTCCCGAAAAGGAGCAAAGTCCCGAAAAAGAGCAGACAAATGAAAAGACCAGCGAGCTCCTACATACTGACGTAAATATTGATTCCAGCTTAATTAAGGAATGGGAGTAGTTCGATCAAATGATCAAGAACCAGAATGACTCCCAAAACATCACTATGCCAAAATCGCCCACAAAACAGGAGCATATTGTTACTAGTACTACAATTGAAGGGGCAGTCGGCACAGTGAACATGCAACATGATATTGAAATAATCCTAGAGAATCCCTCTGAAGAGATTGTATTGAAGGTTGAGGAAATACCACCCCTGGATGTATTTTATAGTCCAAAGCATAGGGCTCTGGTCAAAAGACAGAGAAGAAAGAGAAATGTTGACTAGGGACCATCCTCAATTCCTCAATCTGAAATGATGAATGTGGTATGGAATGACTAAGAAGTCAATCCTTCTGAGGATTTAACCAAACTATCCCAATATGCAGGTGCCTATATAGCCGCTACAATGGACAAGGCTTCTGAAGTTAGACAACTAATCAAGGAAAAGGATCTAAGGATCACCCAACTTGAAGAGCAAATGACAGAAGAACCACAGAATATTAGTTAGCTTGAGCAACAACTAAGAGAGCAAAAAGAGCAGAATGAACAACTAAAAGAATAGCTAGCTCTGGAGAAATAAAAGATCGATGAGCAGACTCTCCAGAAACAATAAAAGTTGTCTCAAGAACTTAGCAAGCTTCAAGCGATAGTTCAACAGGAAAAGAAGGCTAAAGAAGAAAAAATTGCACAGTTGCAATTACAGGTAGAGAAATTCAAGGGTTATCCGAAGGTTGGTGAAATCAGGAAAGAAGCCTTATAAGTGACTAAAGCCTTATCTCGACAACTAAATATCCTTTGCCATAAAATATCATTGGTTGACCCCTTGTGCACTATCACTGCATCACTCTTTGAACAGGAAGTTGACACCAAGCTAGGATTTGAAAACGCAGATGATAAGCTCACAAAATTTCTCTCTTGGCAAAGTTCAAAAGAAGGCATGGTTGCAAATCTACCCAAAATCCAAGAATCACACAAAGAAATCTTGTTTTTGGAGTGGGAATCACAATTAATAAAGGCCGATAGAGCTATTGCCAGAGCCAGGGATACAATGAACAGTGTGATTGAGTTGGTAAATGATAGCTTATATCTAGCTAACTTGATCTCCGATTGCTCTCTAGGAAAGCTCCTGAAAGCAAAAGTGCTAGAAGATCAATGGAGACAGGATCTAGCTAGCAGAGAAGAACAAATTGACAAAGTAAAAGACTTGAATTGGGATGCATTTTGGTTTTTCCTAGTAAATCCGCATAGTCAACAGATGGCCACCAAATGCCTTGTTGACGCTGTCAATCTCATGGTTCTCTAACTTTTAGATGCTACGTACACAACTCAACTACATTCTAGGCTGAGTCAGCCTCCGGAAGTTCAACAAATGTTCTCAATTTGTCAGCTGCAAGTGCAAGAGAAGAAGTAGATACAATGAATCAATTAAAAGGCTATTGCACTGTTATTTTCATAAATCAAATCCCAGATTTTCATGTTTGCAGTTTCAATAGTTCAAAGCGATTTCTATTGACAGTTAGTTTTTATTTTATTATTTGAACCCTTTCATGTCTTTGAAGAAAGGGTCCTCAACTTGTATAAGATTTGACTTGAGAAGGTGCACTTTTGTACTTATGAATATTTTTTATCAGTAGTGGATCAAGGTTCTACATCTTTGTGAAGAAACTTTTTCAAGACCTGCACTTTTGTATCTCCTAGAAGGTTTTCTCAAATAAGAAAGTGGAATCAGAGTGTTATTTACATCGGAAAGACTCAAATGCATGCAGTATTTTATCACTGTTCTTTTGTCTTGTTCCCTTATGTAATAAAGCATTCCTTTTAAAAGTTTACATTGTTGATATATGTATGTTGTCCATATAATTCTTTATCATGTCATTTTTGAAAATTTAGAATTGTTATATTTTAAAGATATATGTCAGCGATATACATTGTTACGAATGCGATATGTTTTATTAATAATTACTTTGTTTAATTTATTAAACAAAGTAATCATTATCTATGAATGCATCTTTCTATCGATCATTAATTCATCTATATCATTATTTATCTGTTAGAAATAATCAGAAATCGCATTGTTAACACATTACCCGGGTTAGATAAGCATATTTGTATATTTTTGAGTCATAGGTTAAAGCACTTATCATCCTTATTATACATTATAAAACAATCATCCATCAAACCATTCATTAAATGGGAAACTGGTTCCATAATGTCCAGTTGAAGCCACCACACCAAATGGAAAAGGAGTTGTACTAAGGTCCGGACCGGGTGGTTATCCCCAATGTTGGTGCTGAGATTTTAGAGGCATCAACATTTTTGGCGCTAGAAGGAGGGCCTGAACTATGAATGGCGAGTAAATCCAAATCCATAGGCCATTCTAAGAGTAAAAACCCCTCACCATCTCCTCCAACTTCTCCTTCGCATTCTAAATCTCCTATTTTTAAGCAAGAAGTTGAAAAGGAAAATACAACACCCACTACTGAAAACTTAAACACACTTGACAATTCTTCTCTTGAACCCCCTGAGGTACAGACCTTAATTCATAAACTCCAAGGGTTTTCAATATCCCAAGAACAGTCTGGGTTATCCCAAGCGAGTGTGACTTCCCAATACATTCAATCTCAGCCTCTTACAAGATCGCAGAGTGAAAAGCTTGGTATTCCACCAACTGAATTTCCTCTGCCAAGTAGAAAAATAGCTAGGAAGACACCTTTAGAGTCTAACAGTGAGACTCTTTCTTCATCATCACCCATTCCATCTAAACCATTGCAAAGTCATCCATCCATCCCCCAACTCAAGATCATAGTCCCTAAGGGTACAGGTACTCCAACATCCTCTACCCAATCACTTTCAACTGCCTCTTCACCCTCTTCTGCTGTTAGTTTGACAATGGCACATAATCAACCTCAACCAAGGTCATGGACAAATCCAGGAGCTGTCGCTATGCCTGCACCCTTGAGTCAATTACCAGCTCATCCTGAAAAATGGTTACGAAAATTTAATCCAGACATTGGCATATTGGTTGAAGAACATATAAACAATTTTATGTTGTCCATAAACTTGAATGGGGTAACAAAAGAATATGTTGTTGTTAGGCTTTTTCCATACACTATACAAGGGGCAGCTGGATCGTGGTATTTTTTGTTACCACCAGGATCCATCAATAGCTGGGATGCTTTTAAGGAGTAATTTTTAACCAAGTTTGGAGATGATAGGTCCACAACGACTATGATTAATGACCTCTCCAATCTAAAATCTGAATCAAAGGAACCCATCAAAGACTTCAACTCCTAATTTAATAAATTGCTGAATAAAATTCCTGCAACATCCAAGCCTTGTGAAGAAATCCGAAGCGAATGGTATATCTCTTCTTTACCTTCAAACATAGCCATTTTCGTTGATAGGGTTGCCAAACCCACATTAGCAGAAAATATGAAGGAAGCGATCACTGTTGAAAAACGTATCACTACTTTGGAAAAGAAAAATTCTCTTGAAGAAAGAAAATCTAAAAAGGTTACTTTTAAAGATAATTCAAAAAAGAAAGCAGTTAAAGACCCATATGACATGGAAGGTTTACAAACGGTTCTAAAACTATGTCTAATGAAATGGTGGAAATAAAAAAGCAGGTAGCTGAAACTTCTACTAAAAAACCATTTAGAAACTTTGGAAGAAATCAATCAACTGAACCAAAACCACCTAATGCTATATCTAATGTAGAATCGGATCTAGATGACGAGGAAGATGAAGACACAGTTTTATCATTCGAGGAAACAAAAGAAGAGGAAACAATTGAATGTCATGGGAGGTGGGACTTTATCTTTCCCAACTCTGACAATGAAAGTGAACAGGAAGCTCTCCCAGTAAATACCAGAAGTAAAAATGCAGCAGAACCTATTCAAACAAATCCAAAGAAGAAAAATTCAAGCCCTGTTACTAAAGACAAAGCTCCCATGAAGAAAACTCCAGTTGTGCCTACCCAAAATCAACCATCATCCTCCAATCCACCCTCATCATCTAAAACATTAGTAGTCTCTAACTCTATGGATTACAACATTGTGGAAGACATGAAGAAGACTCAAGCAAATATTTCTTTACATGAACTTAGTAAGCTAAAAAATCAATAGAAGTTGTTACTAAAAAAATTGAATGTGGCACCTTCTTCTCCTCTTCCAACCAGTGTATTATCCAAGGCAGCTAAAGGATCAGGTAAGCAGTGATCGGATAAAATAGATGCTAATGATGTTGTTTTGATCAGAGATAGGTCTAATTCTCATACTCCTCCTTTTCTCTTGACTTATGAGATCTATAATAGAAATCTGCATAACTGCCTGATAGATTCAGGGGCTTCATCAAATATGATGCTAGCCTTAGTTTGCTCTAAATTAAACATTGAGCCCTAGAAGTCTGCAGTTCATATTGTTCAATTATATTAGACTAAAGTTCAAGTTTTAGAAGAGATTAATTCAGTTACCATGAGGCTATCGGTTGATCCCAGAGTAGTTCAAAAGAATTGATATATTGATTGGTGACATCCTGGGTTCTATGGTTTAATTTTAAGTAGGGATTGGTCTGAGAAACTCCATAGTTACATTTCCACTGATTGGTCTCACATGTGGCTTCCCTATAAAGGGAAACCAAACCAAATCAAAATAGACCGGGAAAAACACATGACCCACACAATAAAGGAGTTTGAACAAGAAAACCAACCTGTAGCTTTCAATAACAACATTCTCGGAAATTACTGAGCTGAGTCATTCTTTGGAAATTTTAATGCTCAACAATCACCTTTTCATGTTAATAGTATCACATCAAAAATTGAAAACTTTTCTCATACTGATACTTCAAGATGTGTTAGTATTACTGATGAATTTGTAAATAAATATGTAGATATGTCTTTATTTTGGTCTTTATATTTTGATGGATCAAAATCCAATGATGGTGCAGGAGCAGGGTATATTTTAGTTAGTCCAGAAGGGGAAAAAACTATGCTATCATGCAGACTAGAATTTGAGTGTACCAATAACACTGCAGAATACGAGGCATTGATCCAAGGGCTCTATAAAGCAATAGGCCTGAATATTCAATATCTGAAAGTATTTGGTGATTCCGAAATTGTCATCAAACAAGTAAGGAACACTATTCAATGTTTCTCGGGTCATCTCAAACATTATCAATCCCTTGTTCAAGATCTCATAACTCATTTTTTGGCATTTAACATTTCTCCTATTCCTAGATCTCAGACTGCAACAACTGATTTATTGGCTAATATTGCTTCAAAGCTCCTTCCATCCGAGGATTATAGTCCAGATATAGTCCAGATATGTTTTCAATTGAATTAATTTTTTGGCCATCTGTCCTAGACAATGTCACCAATTGGCGAGTATTTAATCACGATGAAGATATTTTAAATTTCTCGACTTCTGAAAAATCTTATGATGATCATATTATTGATGAAAGCGATCATGATCTTCAGCTAAAACAAAGACCAAATTAGAATTCTATTCCTAAATTTGTGGTCAAGCTAGAAGATCTCTATGACATCAAAGATAGATTCAAAAAGGTCACTAATGCAAAACTTCAAAGTTCTACTTTAGGGTTTGAATTAGTAAACCTTAGCACTGAGGACAAACCACAAAATGTCAATCTAGGACTTGAACTCACATCAGAAGAAAGATTTTCTTTCATCAGATTATTAAACAAATACAAATTTTTTTGTTGCTTAGAATTACGAAGATTTGAGAACTTATGGTACTTCTATCATTCAACACACAATTCCAATGATTTCTGATGAGAAACTTGTACAACAAAAGTTAAGAAAAATTCACCCAAATCTGGAAAGTCAAATCAAAGCTGAGTTGAATAAACTTCTGAAAGCTAAAATAATTTTCCTGGTCAGACATTCTAAATGGGTTTCAAATTTGCTACCTTTAAGAAAAAAGAACGGTGATATTAGGCTTTGCATAGATTTTAGAAATCTCAATAAGGCATGTCAAAAAGCTAATTTTCCATTACCAACAATGGAGCAGATACTTCAATCAGTAGCTGGTTCAGAGTTAATGTCCTTTCTTGATGGTTTTTCAGGATACAATCAAATATTGGTACATCTAGATGATAGACTAAAAAATACATTTAGAACTAAATGGGGAACATATGCCTATCAGAAAATGCCTTTTGGTTTGATAAATGTTGGAGCTACTTTCTAACGAGCCATGGATATAGTCTTCAAAGGTTTGATAAATAGGTCAGTTGTTGTTTACTTAGACGACATAACTGTCTTTTCCAAGAAAAGGGCCAATTATCTACATGATTTAAAACAGATCTTTGAGCGATATAAAAGGTATGGGATTTCTCTAAATCCCAAGAAATCATTCTTTGCTCTAAATGAAGGAAAACTCTTAGGGTTTATGGTATCCAAAGATGACATATATATTGAACCTGACAGGATAAAAGAGATCTTTGATATTCCCTTGCCACATAACAAGAAATCAATGCAATCAGTTTTAGGACAGATAAATTTTGTAAAAAGATTTTTTCCTGATTTTTCTCATATAGTCTTACCTTTAGAGACTATGATTAAGAAAAATTTAGTTTTCAAATGGGGACATAACGAAAAATAAGACTTTGAATCAATCAAACAGGCAATTATTAATGCTCCTGCATTGAATACTCCCAATTTTTCTAATCATTTTATTTTGTATACTTTGGCCACTGAAACATCTTATGCTGCTATTTTAACACAAATCAGTGATCATCAAGTAGAAGCACCTATATCTTTCTTTAGTTCCAATTCGCAGGGTGCTGAACTCAACTATTCCGAAGTTGAAAAACAAGCTTTTGTTGTGTTTAATTCTATCAAACACTTTAGACCATTTCTGCTAGAAACACACACAAAAGTAATAGTCCCATTCTTCGCAATGAGGCAATTGCTAGTGCAAAGGGAAGTAGGAGAAAAGAGAGCTAATTGGGCAACAGTTTTACATGAGTATGATATTGATATTAAACCAACGAAAATTGTGAGAGGGCAAGGTTTTTGCAGGTTATTAGTAGGAGCTTCTAATATTCCAGAAAATTAAGATTCAGATAATACTCTTCAAGTGAATGAGATAAGTATCATAAATTCTGAATCTCAGTATGATGATCTGACCTTTTACTTGAAAAATGGATATTCTCCTCCTGATTTCAGTTACAGAAACAAACGTGCCTTAATATTAAAAGCAAAACACTTCGAAATCATTGATGATGTGTTATTTAGAAGAAATTATGATTCAATTTTATTAAGATGCCTTGAAAAAACTGAAGCACAAAAGGTTTTGCAGGAATTACATGATGGTCCAGCAGGTGGACATTTTGGAGGAGATACTACAACTCATAAGATAATACATGCTAGATATTATTGGCCCACTTTGTTTAAAGATGCCCATGATTATGTCAGGAAATGCAAGATATGCCAAACTGCTAGTGGGAGACAAAGGAAACCAACCTTTCCTTTACAACTAGTAAACATTGAGCAACCATTTGATCAGTGGGGGCTTGATATCATAGGAGAGATTGTTCCACATTATTCTAAGCAACACAGATACATCCTTACAACCATGGATTACTTCACAAAGTGGGTAGAAGCAATTCCATTAAAGGTATCCAACTCTGATGCAATCATTGAATTCATTGATCAATTTATCATTACTAGTTTGGTGTACCTAATGCCCTTATTTTTGATAACGCATCTTATTTTTATGGGAGTAGTATAGTTGAATTTTCTCTTAAGAGAAGTTTTAAATTAAAATATTCTACAAATTACTATCCTCAAGGTACTGGTTTGGTAGAGTCAACTAATAAGAAGTCATTAAGATTATTAAAAGAAATGTCAATCAAAATCAAAAGAATTGGCATAAATATTTAATATTTGCATTATGGGCAGATCGGATAGCTTAGAAGGCCTCAATAAGTACTTCTCCTTTTAACCTAGTGTATGGGAAAGACGCTGTAATACCTTCAAACTTAGCACTCCCATCTCTAGCCCTAATATAATTTATTGAAGAAAATCCTTCTTCCTCTATTCAATTAAGATTTGATCAAATCCTCAAATTGGAGGAAGAAAGAGAGAAGGCCAAAATCACTCATACAAAACATCAACAAGTCATTAAATCTTCTTTTGATGCAAGTTCTACCGGCTCAAAAACATTACAAATTGGTGATCTTGTGTTGAAATGGGACAAAGCACATGAAGACAAAGGTAAACATACCAAATTTCAAAAGATGTGGCTTGGACCATTTCAAATCATTGAAAGATAGACTCATCAACATTCATATTGCAAGATTTGTCAGGAAAGAGAGATTCTCTTCCTGTGAATGGGCTTATTTTAAAGAAATTCTTTTCTTAAGGAGGTAACCCCTTCTTACCTGTATATATTCTTTATGCAAATTTGTTTATTTTTAAAAATAATGTTGTGAATAGTCTTCCATTGTCCTTTTACTATTGAAAATCTCTTAGGGAATATATTGTGAATACTTGCTTTCAATAGCTAGAAACTTTTAAGGAAACGATTACAGTTTTGGAAAGTTGAATAAAACATCAAACTATGAAGACCTCTTTAAAGTTTGTAAAATCTTCCAAAACCTTGAAAATACCGTAAATCATTCTAAGTTTTATAAAGTTAAGAGAGGTTATTCATAAAAAGTAAAGACTTTTCCAAGCTTAGCATCCAAAACTCTAAAATTGTCATCCATAAACTCTTAAGGAGAAATTCATTCACCCCATCCACTAAGTTTATGATTTTTCAGAGTGTAATTCTAAAATATGTCTGATATAAAAGATAAGAGGTCTCGTGATGAGCCTGCGTACCATGATCATAGGGAACTAATTAAACTGACATTACCAATACTGCATATCAAAACAGGGTAATGGATTATAATCATAAGACAAGGGGTCTCATCATGAGCTAGCTTGTTCAGTTCAATTATAACCAGTGAATGGCATTGTCATCCGCTGGCTCCCAAACCAGGACAATGGCTTTTTATTTTAAAAATATTAAAGAATATAAAATCAATATTATATATTATATATATATATATATATATATATATATATATATATATATATATCTATATATGGATTTATCTTTCAGAAGTTATAATCTTAGATGGATGGGACAATGAATGACTAATGGTCAAAAGGTAACCCTGTCGAGACTATAGATGTTTGTTGGCAGCAGAGGCACTACCTGTGAAAAAAGAGTAAATTTACAAGCTAAGTTGGAGGAGCCCCCTACTTTATCTTTATCAAACAATCAAAGCTTGAAGAAACCAAAAATGTTTTTATTTTTAAGGGATTGTAAAAGAAATTGCAAAAAATTGTTATTTTATTCAGAGTAAATATTTTTTTAGCTATTCCTAGATGGTTTTCTTTATCCTCAATTGTTTCCAAACTAAGAAAGTTTTAGATATTGCTTTATTTTTCAGAGATAACTGTTTATCCCAGTGAATCGCCAATTGTTGTGCTATACAACAACCCCTCCCCATTTCAAAATTTTTATATAAAACTTTAATAAGAAATGGGTCTCCTTTTAGAATATAAATGAAATCAATAAAACGTTTGAAAATAGATTTTTATAATTGGTAATATAAAATTTTCTTTTAGGATAGGTTAAATCGCAATGGCAATTTGAAAATCTATCAAACCCATGAAAGTCCTCTTGATAAGGTCCGATCCGATTTAAATTATAATAAAACCTTATCATAAAGCTTTATTGAAGGAAAATAATTATAAAAAGAATATATTGCATCGCGCACATCCTTCATTTCAATAATGGACTTAATGTGTTCCATTGAGATCCACCGATGCGATAACTCTATTGGAATCTCATATCGCTACTCATCAACAAATCGCTCCAAGTCTTCCATAGAAAACCTTTGACGCGATAAGCCGATCGTAATCGTGCATCACTAAAATCATAAGACACATCCCAAAAAGCTCCTTTGAAATCTTTCGATGCGATTTTATTATCGTGAAGCGCGCTTTTGATAAAAAGGCAAAACACGAAATATCACGAACATGTGCGGTTTAAAGTTATAAATTAATTATAAATAAATTTAAATGATTTATCAAGTTTAAAGCATGCCACCTCCCCACGCCAGCTCACCACTGATCGCAATCGTAACCATGCAAAGGAACCATTTAAGCACGGCACTTGTAACTCCCGATCTGCGATATGCAATTATCGCTAATCACCAATCGGGAAGTCACGATACCCATACTATAAAGGATCGTTATAAATTTAAGATGTGACATATCATCATGGCATTAAAGTTTCATGTTGGAAATTACGGGGAAATCATTAATAAGCAGTTATGGTTGAATCCTTTAAGGATTTCATCTGTGGTGGCTTAATATATCATAGATCCATAGCATCTATTTCGCTTAATCGTTTTTACTCCTCTGTATTGCGTATTAGCTTTGAACAAGTATTTCCATGGTTACATCCTTCTGTTTCATTTTGCAGAGTGAATCAGAAATCATCAATCCAGCAAAAATGACTAAGAAATCTCGGAAAGTAAAGGTCCCCGTCATAGTGAAAGATGAACCAGCAAAGTTGGTACTGATAGTTGATACTACCTGTGCAGGCCTCAACAAGACTTCATGGGAGGGCATATATAATTTACTTGAAGCCGAGGATCCAAGCAAAATTGAAGAAGAAGGAGCAACGGATGGTTCAACTGATAAATCGGAAAATACTCTTAACGATATAGCAATCTCCTTCCTCCACAAAATAGCAGCCCGTGCGAAAGTGGTACCATACAATGACCTGGTGAGATGGGTTATAGAAAGTATCAACATAACTGATAGAGCTTTCTATATAGCTGATGGAAGGATGTTCAGGACATTCAGGGCAGAAGATGTCAAGAAGATGTATCTTTTTCTGGACCCCCATAAACATTACAACAAAGCATTTGTAGAAGCTTTCGCTAAGGAGAACGATGTAGAGTTGGACCCTATTAGGCAATGGAGGCATTTCCCAAGCAAGCATAAGCATGCATCCTTTGGTATGTACTCCATAGACTCCTTAGCATCTCCCTTTTGCTATGCTGGTGCTATGATATGTAGACTCTTTGGAGTCTCTGATTCAACTAGGTTTTCCATAGAAATGGTGCCTTTAATGGAAGCAACAACCAACTCTTATATAATGGATTGGGCAGCCATTTTATCAGATAAAATGGCCAACCAAATCCTTGATTGTAGAAGAAATAGGTTTGTAATTACCCGGACAATACCCCCATTCTATATGAGCGCCTACATCATGGATACCATCTGTTTCAATTCTGACTACCCCATTCTAGGTTGGAAATGGATGACTAAAGACCCAACCCCTATTCACACTTATCATAAGTATTTGTGGAAGGCCCATTATAAAGATCATATATATAGAATTTTCCATGGTTTTGTTTTACCCGTCCCTCAGGCCATATTTAACAAACCTGCTCCTTGGTTATCCGATGAGGTCATCATTGACCTAACATCAATCGATAGTTGGTTCGATGAAGAAATGTTCACCTATGTCATACTTTTTGGCAGCACCATAGATCCACATGTTCTCCCCTTCATTGTGGTACTTACACACTGCATGATTTCAAACATGTAGAGAAAGAAACAAAGAAGATAAAAATTCTGAAGTTAGCTGTCATTCCTAAGAGACAGTATGATCCAAGAGCAGTGGCTTACAACTTCACCACTCAGGTGAAACTTGCCAAATTTGAACATGAGATAGATGAATATGATGACTTGTTCACTTCGGCTGAGTTATTTTCACGGGTAAAACATCTAGCAAAGATCAAATTAGGAGTAGGGGGGAGAGATAAGTTTATTCAGTTCAGGGCACAAAGGTTACAAACACTGCCTCTGGATCTATTGGCCACTACCCCTATGGTGCAGCAAAAAGGCCACAGTGAAGAACAAACTACTGAGAAGAGTCCTGAAAAGGGGAAGAGTCCTGAAAAGGAGAAGAGTCCTGAAAAGGGGAAGAGTCCTGAAAAGGAGAAGAGTCCTGAAAAGGGGAAGAGTACTAAAAAGAAGCAGAGTCCCAAAAAGGAGCAAAGTCCCGAAAAGGAGCAGACAAATGAAAAGACTAGCAAGCTCCTAAATACTGATGTAAATATTAATTCTAGCCTAATCAAGGAATGGGAGTAGTTCGATCAAATGATCAAGAACTAGAATGACTCCCAAAACATCACTATGCCAAAATCGCCCGCAACACAGAAGCATAATGTTACTAGTACTACAATTGGAGGGGCAGTCGGCACAGTGAACATTCAACATGATATTGAAATAATCCCAGAGAATCCCTCTGAAGAGATTGTATTGAAGGTTGAGGAAATACCACCCCCGGATGTATTTTACAGTCCAAATCATAGGGTTGTGGTCAAAAGACAGAGAAAAAAGAGAAAGATTGACCAGGGACCATTCTCAATTCCTCAATCTGAAATGATGAATGTGGTATGGAAAGACTCAGAAGTCAATCCTTCTGAGGATTTAACCAAACTATCCCAATATGCAGGTGCCTATACAACTGCTACAATGGACAAGGCTTCTAAAGTTAGCCAACTAATAAAGGAAAAGGATCTAAGGATCACCTAACTTGAAAAGTGAACGACAGAAGAACAACAGAAGATTAGTCAGCTTGAGCAACAACTAGCAAAGAAAAAAAATAGAATGAACAACTAAAAGAACAACTAGCTTTGGAGAAACAAAAGATCGATCAGCAAGCTCTCCAGAAACAACAAAGGTTATCTCAAGAACTCAGCAAGCTTCAAGCGGCAGTTCAGCAAGAAAAGAAGGCTAAAGAAGAAAAAATTGCGGAGCTGCAATTACAAGTAGAGAAATTCAAGGGTTATCCGAAGGTTGGTGAATTCAAGAAAGAAGCCCTAGAAGTGACCAAAGCCTTATCTTGGCAACTAAATATCCTTTGCCATAAGATATCATTGGTTTACCCATTGTGCACTATCACTGCATCACTCATTGAACAGGCAGTTGACACCAGGCTAGAATTTGAAAACGCAGATGATAAGCTCACAAAATTTCTCTCTTGGCAAAGTTCAGAAGAAGGCATGGCTGCAAATCTACCCAAAATCTAAGAATCACACAAAGAAATCTTGTTTTCGGAGTGGGAATCACAATTACTAAAGGCCGGAAGAGCTACTTCCAAAGCCAGGGCTACAATGAACAATGTGAACGAGTTGGTAAATGATAACTTATATCTAGCTAACTTGATCTCCGATTGCTGTCCAGGAAAGCTCCCGAAATCAAAAGCGCTAGAAGATCAATGGAGACAGGATCTGCCCAGCAGAGAAGAACAAATCGGCAAAGTACAAGACTTGAATTGGGATGCATTTTAGTTTTTCCTAGTAAAGTCGCATAGTCAACAAATGGCCACCAAATGCCTTGCCAATGCTGTCAATCTCATGGTTCCCGAACTTTCAGATGCTATGTACACAACTCAGCTACATTCTAAGCTGAGTCAGCCTTCGGAAGTTCAGAAAATGCTCTCGATTTGTCAGTTGCAAGTGCAAGAGAAGAAGTAGATACAATGAATCAATTAAAAGGCTATCACACTGTTATTTTCATAAATCAAATCCCAGATTTTCATGTTTGCAGTTTCAACAGTTCAAAGTGATTTTTATTGACAGTTAGTTTTTATTTTATTATTTAAACCCTTTCATGTCTTTGAAGAAAGGGTCCTCAACTTGTGTAAGATTTGACTTGAGAAGGTGCACTTTTGTACTTCTGAATATTTTTTTATCAGTAGTGGATCAAGGTTCTACATTTTTGTGAAGAAATTTTTTCAAGACCTGCACTTTTGTATCTCTTAGAAGGTTTTCTCAAATAAGAAAGTGGAATTGGAATGTTATTTACATCGGAAAGACTCAAATGCATGCGGTATTTTTATCACTATTCTTTTGTCTTGTTTCCTTATGTAATAAAGCATTCCTTTTAAAAGTTGTTATTGTTGATATATGTATGTTGTTCAAATAATTCTTTATCATGTCATTTTTGAAGATTTAGAATTGTTATATTTTAAAGATATATGTTAGCGATATACATTGTTACGAATGCGATATGTTTTATTAATAATTACTTTGTTTAATTTCTTAAACAAAGTAATCATTATCTATGAATGCATCTTTCTATCGATCAATAATTCATCTATATGGTTATTTATTTGTTAGAAATAATCAGAAATCGCATTGTTAACACATTACCCGGGTTAGATAAGAATATTGTATATTTTTGAGTCATAGGTTAAAGCACTTATCATCCTTATTATACATTATAAAACAATCATCCATCAAACCATTCATTATATGGGAAAATGGTCCCATAATATCCAGTCAGAGCCACCACACCAAATGGAAAAGGAGTTGTACTAAGGTCCAGACCAGGTGGTTATCCCCAATGTTGGTGCTGAGATTTTAGAGGCATCAATAGGTAGATACAACTAAGCGTCCATTGATAGTACTACTATGGTCCCTAACCCCATTTCCCTGCTTATTGATAAGATGAGAGGTACTTCCCATGAGTCCTAGACTGCATGGGTAGGATACCTCGACAGGAGAACTAATCATCCTGTCCATAGGAGAACGAATCATCCTACTCGATAGTCACCACGGGAGAACTAATCATCTCGGCTCACACAAGAGCTAATCATCTTGTTTCACAGTTGCCACGGGATAACTAATCATCCCGGCCCATAGGAGAACTAATCATCATGTTCCACAATTGCCACAAGAGAAGTAATCATCCCGACCCACAGGAGAACTAATCATAATGTTCAACAGTCGCCACGGGGTATCACAGGGGAAGGTTGAACCTATCATCTTGTACATACCACACTACCAGGGGAGGGTGAGTCACCCTGTGGTCGTATGTTTCTCCAGTAAGTACCCCAAGCCCCCCAGAGTTCCCAGATCTCAATGCATGCAACATGCAGGACCCTTATAAGAAGGTATCTCAACGACTCCATGTCGTTCGGGAAAGTCACAGATTTGACCTTTCCCCGGGGCTTTGAAAAAATGTCTGCGACTTGTACATCGGTCTCAATGCGATGGAGCCTCCTCGCTCATCGACTTACCATATCCTAGATAAGGCAATATATGATGTCTATCTTCTGGAGCAGTTATCGAATATGGGATTCCTCAATAATCGAATCCCCCCTTTGGTTGTCACAGAGAATCACAGTGGTATTCATCATGTGTACAAACAACTCACTTAAGATCTTCCACAACCAAGAAACTTCACATGAGATCATACTCATAGCTATGTATTCAGTCTCGATGGTGCTTATAGCAACCGACTTCTGCTTCTTGCTCATCCATGATATCGAAGCAGAATCCAAAGAGAACTAGCACTGAGAAGTGCTCTAGTGATCCTCCACACTGCCTGCCAGTCAACATTCGAACAATCATGCAGTTTCATATTTCCAGTAGTGTATCTCAATCCATGAGAGATTGTGCCCCGAAGATTTCTCAGAAGATTCTTGGCACCAATCCAGTGAGGCTCAACCAAATATGAGGTCACCATGCTAACTGCAAAACATATATTTGGATGGAAGTTCACCTAGAACATCAATGCAAATTAGTTTATGAAACTCAGAGGCATTTCCCAAATCTGGTCCATCATCACCACCATCTAATTTTTGAAACTTAAGATCCTTGAGGTAGTCACTGGCTTGTAGTTTACCATTCCATATTCGGAATCCAACTCGCTCTTACTTCTGCAAGTGAGAGGGTCTACACTTGTCAGAAATAGGTCATCCTTAGAAGGTGCTGGTATGAGAGGTCTATCATCCATAACCTTCGAGCAATGGTTTGGATTGGTTTCACTCCTAGTGAATCTCAGCTTCATCAGACAACTATCAATCCTCTCATACTATGCCCGAGGTTTTGCTTCAATCCATAGAGGGCTTTATTCCACCTGTATACATGAGATTCCCACTCATGAATATCAAACTCCTTGGGTTGTTCCAAACCTGTGGACCTGCTACATGAGGGGAATGGTCCCCTTGTGAGATTTTCCTTTGGTACATATCAAACATGTACCTTGATGTTCCTTTTGAATTCAGGGATGTCTGTCACGATCTGACTCACATCGGGTAAGGCCCCATAAGTAGACCTCCGATGCTATAGATGAGATGTGTCAACTGACATGGTCCCCAATGGACCATCCTGTAGCTTGGTATAAATTGCCAACCCTAAACCCATGAGATAAAAGCATCTTTGTAAATTATATTTTCAAACACGTACCTTTCCATCGATGAATGCCACCCTGAAACCTTTGACTTCCATTGCCGAAATGGACACCATGTTCTTCTTGCGATTAGGTACATAAAAGAGATTCTGTAAACAAATCGAATTACCCTCATTCAATTGAGGGGTAACATTTCCTACACCCTTTCCGGGATAGGTGGCATCAACTCCAAGTATAATCCTACGATTTTTTCTTACCAAATTCGAGAGAGCACCCTTCTATCCGATGAAGTGCCTTGAAGCACTATAATTAATAAGCCAGATTCCCACAGACTCTGAAGGAGAGGGCCAATACAAGATAATGCTTCTTTATCTTATCAGAAACAACATTTGATTCTTCATACCCGGGGTTCCTTGCTTTCCTTGAAGAGTATGTCATTTCCTTCATGACCTGCATTGTTATGAAACCAACTCACAAAAAGACAGAAAAGATAGATCAATGCCTTAGAATTCAGCCTCTTCGAGGGGGAAATCTCCTTTACATTACACAAATGAACAATTCTTGGATGATTCAAATGACAAAACCTCCTTTATATATATAGGAGTCTAAGGGGTCACAATATAACCAAGCCAACCTAACAATCATAATATAAAGCCACAAAAATAACAATAGAGGGATTCTATGGGGCACAATATTAACAATATGGGGACAATAGGGGCACAACAATACTAATAAGGGATACAACGACAATAGTAATGGAGGAATCACTAGTATTATAGGGACCTAACATGTCCCTCTACTTCAAAAAAGTGTTGTCCTCAATGCTTGAGTAGTTCTGGATGCTTATGCATAAAATTTTCATCCTCCCATGTGGAATCTTCGGCAAATAAGTTCTTCCACTTGATGAGATACTCTGAAATTGATCGATTTCGTAGCTGCCGAGTTCTTTTCTTTGTGACTGCTTCCGGTTTCAATATAATTTTTCCTTTTTTTGTCAAGTTCTGGTAATATTGTTTGAACTGGGAGCTTGTCGCCTATAACCTTCTTTAAACATGAAACATGGAAAAC